>JAIUZE010032477.1:0-17788 GCA_022085475.1 Heliosperma pusillum | reverse complement strand
CTTTCCGGGTAAGTTGAGGTCAAGATGGTTCGGACCTTACACCGTCAAAAAAGTGTTTACCCATGGAGCTATTGAAGTGGAAGGGCCCGGGGATGGAAAGCTCCTCAAGGTGAATGGCCACCTTCTCAAACACTACTTCCAAGGATGTGCCCGGGAGGGGGAAGAAGAGGTCTTGCTTGAAGACCCCGTTTATGAAAGTTGAAAAGCTTGAAATAGCTAAGTCGAGCCATCGACTCTAAATAAACGGCAAATCGTGTACATACTCTATCCTTGTGAATATTTCTTTGAAGTTTCATTGTTAATTCTTAGTATTTGAGTTGTTTTCAATTAGTTAGACATTGCATCAAACAAAATTTTTTGAACTTACTAACGGTTTTGTGAAGTTTTGCGAGTTTTCGGCCGCCTCGGGATGCGTGCCATGGATAAAAAGTTCGGGAATCGATGGAATTTGGATATTGGAGGTTATCATGGACCATTGGAGTGAAAATGCAAGTATGGAGATGTTTGGAACACTTAGCCAAAATTTGGTTAAGTGCAAAAGCTAGAAGATCCGGCAGTGCAGGACGCAGCCTGCGTCGTAGGACGCAGTCTGCGTCGTATGACGCTGCCTGCGTCGAACACAGCTTTTCAGCATTTGTTTTCCATTTTGCCCGAGTTCTTCACAAAATCAACCTACATCTTCATACCCTTGTTCTTCACGAAAAACACCCCAAACCAACCCCAATCCCTCAAAACTTCATCTTTCTCCCTCAAATCTTCCAAAACTTTCATCAAACTCAATCAAATTCTTCTTCCTAATCATTATTCTACCTTCAATCACCCCAAAATCAATCTCAATCACTCACAATCTCAGAAAATCCGTCTTTGAAAACCTAGAAATTTTTTCCTCAAATTCGATTTTTAGGATCTTTGTTGGGTTTTTAAGGTTGTTTGTCGGATTCCCTACCTATTCTAATCATCAAGGAGCTTGAATCTTGTGGAATAGAAAAGGTATAATTTCACACTCAATTTTTCCATTGTTCTTCAAGTTTTTGCTCGAATTTAGGCTAGAATTAGTCTTAGGTTGAGTTTCCCCTTGCCCTTGTTTGATTGTGTAGTTAGGATTGGACAAAAAAAAATTTCTGAGTGAGGTAAAGAAATTCAACAAACACTAAGTTTTTGAGGTGTTGGAATTGTTGTACACCAAGTGTTTGTTGAATTGCTTGAGTGAAAAATCTTTTGAGTGATTGTTTGTTGCTTGTTGTATTATGTTGCTTGTTGAATTTTGCAGAAATGGCACCCAAGATTTCCAAATTGTTTGGCAAAGGGAAGAATAAGAGGGCCGCGGTGAGTGAGCCCGACACCGAGGTGGAAGCGGTGTTCATGGGCTATGAAAGGTTGAGTGTTCAATATAAGAAAATTTGGGATAAGCTAACCTCACCCCGACAACAACTTCTCGTAGCCACAAAATTCTTTTGCCCAAACACCCTCCATGCCTTAGGCATGTTCGACTTCACAAGGGACATGCTAGCTAAAGTAGGGCTAGAGGCTTATCTCGAGCCGGACTCCTGGGATCACACCTATAGGAGTTTCGCGTACGAGTTTCTAGCAACCTTGTCGGAGTTGGACGTGCCCGAAGGTGAGGAAAAAGCCTACCGATTCCGTTTAAACCAAACTTAGCATAATGCCCCCACTTCCGAAATCCGTCAAATCCTAAAGATCACCAGACAACCCGTAGACATTAGGTGCCCCAAGGGAAAAATGCACACAATGTGGGTTAACATTACAAATTACCATGGCCCATCTAAGGATGCCAAACTTTCAGCCATCACCCACCCCGTACTCCGCCTAATCACAAGATTCCTTACCACCATCTTCAACTCCGCGGGAGAACCCACCAAAGTGCCGGAGAGCATCCGGCTATGTTTGTGGACTATGCTTCCGGAGGGGGTAGGGATCCCGTATTGGGCCGATTTGTTTTTGAGGGCTTGCATTAAACATAGGCAAAAATCTACCAAAGCAAGCATCCATCTTGGGGGGGTGATTTCATTCTTGGTGAGGCACTATGAGGGGGGCATTGGTGATGAGCAAGAGGTGAACATTTGTAGGGGATTGACGAGATACAACCGACTTGGGCTCAAGGAGGTTCATATGTTCAAGACTAGCAAAGAGCAACCCTTGAAAGGGTTTTGGTTGGGGAGTGACGGGCTTAGTTACATGAAGATGCCTCGACCTCCAAACAACCCCTTGCCTAGGGGACCCACAGCGTTGGATTTTTCATGTCCTAGGGAGGAGAGTTTGGGGGAGAGTAGTGAGGAAGCGGAGGTAGAGGAAGTGCCTTTGAGACCAAGACGGAGGGTAAGGAGAGAAGGAGGTGAGGGAAGTGAGCGGGTGAGCGAGGAGATCGAGATCCTCGCAATTGAGCAACGACCTTCCCAAACCACAAATTATCAACAACAACAACAACAACAACAACAACAACAACAACAACAACAACAACAACAACGACCATTCCATTTCCAATCATCCTTCCCAAGCCACCTAGACACCGACACATCTATGTTTGATGAGGAGGGTCGTTCTAGCATCCCCGTGGAGCCATGACAACAACAAATGGCTACCTATTTTGCTAGCACCAACGACGTCTTGAAGCACATTAGTGGGAGGGTGGACGATTCAAACACTTGGCAACAACAACAAGGAGGTAGGCTTGAGTCATTGGATGATTGGCACAATGTAGTGGAGGAGAGAGAGAGATTGAGAGCGGAGGCCGAGAGGGCTCAAAGAGAGGAATGGAGGAGGATGGTAGAAGGGCAAGAGGAAGCCCGCCTTTGGAGAGAGCAACAAGATAAAAGATGGCGGGAACAAAATGAAATGTGGACAACCCAAAATGCTTGGAGGGAGCAAGCTACGAGCCATTTTCAAGCTCAAAATGAGCGCCACCACACCTATCTTCAAGACTCCTATGAAGATGCGGTGGCACAAGAGGACGTCTATGGCTTGGCTAGCTCACTCTTTGGGATGTACATCCAACAAAACCTGGGCTACCCCTTTCCTTACACCCAAGAGGCCCTTGATGAAGGCCTAGAACGAAGAAGAAGGGTTAGAGAAGAAAGAGAGAGGAGGAGAAACCGAGGAGGTGCCTCGGGTTCTTCTCGTTTCGACAATTGATGAGGTAACCTTTTTCTTTTCTCCTACAATGAGGACATTGTATGTTCTAAGTGTGGGGGAGAAGATTGTATATAGTTATTTTGTTTTTGATGCATTGTATTTTATTTGTCTTTATTTTGAAGAAAAAGAAAAAAAAAAAGAGAAAAAGAAAAGAAGAAAAAAAAAAATTGAAAATCCCGGCTAGGTGAAAACCCACAAGGGTGGGCACCTAGGCAAAAATTGGGAAGGTGGCCGAGGACGGAATGAAAACCCGAAAGGGCATTCCGGGCAAAATGAAAAATCGAGTTGCGAGCCACCAATGAGAGGAAAGGAAAAGCTAAGGTGAAAACCCGAAAGGGCACCTTAGGCAAAATGAGGGATTTTCAAGAAAAAAAATGGAAAAATGAAAAATGAAAAAAAAAATTTGAGCATAATACTTTCTATGATGAGGATTTTGGGAGGCATAAGAAGGGAGTGATAAGGAGGGAATTGGAAGGAGGCTAGCTTAGGACTTCCTTTATTTTTATTTTGAGTCACAAATTTGGTTCCAAATTGGTGGATTTCTCTTGGTGGTTGCTTGGTTGTGCAAATTGTGTAGTTTGGGGCCAACCAAGTAACCATACTTTACACTAGTGGAGTAATAAGGGGGTGGTATAAGTAGTGGAGTTGCATGGAGTTTGGTGATGAAGACCATCTCGCTATGCCTTGGGATAAGGCAAAGATGGTCATACTACATTCTTGGGAGCTATAAGAAGGGAGGATTTGAGTTGAAATGAGTCGGAGTTGGTGGTGTGTCGAGTCTTGTCTAGAGGGAGTTATAAGTAGGAAGAGGTAAGGGAAGAGTGTTAAAACAACCTTGAGTCATTTTTTTTGTTTTAATAGGTGGTTGTGTTTTGAGGGAGATAAGAAGGTAGTGGTGAGGGAAGAGAGGTCATTACCTTCACATGCTATGTTTGGACTTGTGTTTGCCTTGCTAATCTCGAGTTTTACTCGGGACGAGTAAAAGTCCAAGTGTAGGGGTATTTGACAACACCAAATTGTGTTGTGTCTAGTAGTATCTATTAGGGTCTTTTGTTTTACTTTTTACGGGTCATTAGCGTTATTTTATGTTAACTTTAGTTTTAGTAATAATGTTACTATTTAGTAATTTGAGTCAATTTTGAGAGTCAAACCCGGAAGTCAACGAAAGTCAAACCCGAAACCCGAGACCCAAAAACCCGGAAATTGGAGTGGGCTAGCATTGAATCATCAAGGCAAGAAGACCAAACCCAATGGGTCAATGGAAGTCAAGGCGGGGCCAAAAGTCCATGGGTCAACGAAAGTCAAGAAGGAAAAGCAAAGGGAAATCGGGCAGCACACGACGCAGCCTGCGTCACACAACGCAGCCTGCGTCATCACGACGCAGCCTGCGTCGTAGGACGCAGCCTGCGTCCTTTCTCAGCATGACATTTCTTCATTTCTCCGTCTTGTCTTTTGAAAGCCCACCTTTCAAGGCCCCTAGGTTTGCGGACCAAGGGTATTTAAGCAAAAATCTGAAGAGAGAGAAGGGAGCCAAGCATACAACATTCAACATCATATTTTCCTTAGAAATTCTCTCTAGTTTGTTCTTCAACTTTGGCTCTTGTAATTGGTTTTATTTAGAAATGGGTTGTAATATGAAGACTATGGGTAGCTAATCCTTTCTTTGCTTAGTGTAATTTGAACAAGTTCTTCCCTTTTAGCATTGTAAGACCTTTTTAACCTTCCTTCTCTATTTAATTCCATTTTCTTATGTTTGAATTCCATTGTTGAATGAATTGTTGTTAAGACTAACCATCCTAGCAATTGTTTGTTTAATTATTTGCTTTGTCTTGATGAATTTGGTTAATTTGTCTTGGTATTTGTTGAAGCAACCTTGAAAGATTGTAACTTTGGTTTAAAAGTTGGAATCTTTTGAGTGGAATTTGGGTTATTGTGTAATTAGAACATGGTTTAATGTTTTATTACATGATTCTAGCATGTTTCTTTGGTTTTGTGCTTAAAGCTTGCATCTTTATTTATGCTTATGTTTTAATAAGTATTGGTTGAGTTGTATTGGATCATTTATGGATGGTTTAATTCATGGTGGCTAGTTCTTAGAAGCTTGTAATAGATAATTAGAGAAGAGAGGAAAGGAGGGGTCTTTACTTTGTTAATTGTGGGGAACTTGGGATAATTGCACTAAGTTACTTCTCCATATTTGAATCTTTGAGTATTTAGTTGTTGTTGGTAATTTTAGACTTGATAATCAATTCTCATGAAAAACTTTCTCCCTATATGTTATCTACATGTTTTCCATTGTGAATATCATAGTTTGTAATTAAATTAAGCCTTTGTTTTAATTAGTGTCTTAATTAGTAATTAGTGTTTTAATTTGTGATTAGAGTCATTAGTTTTGTTAATTGATATTTTGCAAGAGTCTAGATTAGATTATTTTAGCATTACCGCTTTCCCTTGGGTTCGACCCTTTTCTTACCCTTACTACCCTTTTATTTAGGTTGGTTTGAGTCTAGGTAAGGTTTTATAAATTTCTATTTGGCCTAGTTAATTTGCGGAATTAACGACACCGTATTTTAGCTCGTCATAATGTTTACATTTAACTTTAACAAATAGTTTTATCTTAATTATGATTTAATAAATACATGATCGTTATCACATGTTTCATAGTTGTTAATTTTAAGAGTATCATTGTGAAAACTCTTGCATAATTTTGTAGACTATATTATCATATTCATCACGATAATCATAATTATTACAAATGAGATTGAGTATTCTTTTTAGAGATCATATTGATAAAGTCATCCATTATTGATGTTGTAGAAGTGGACAAAAGTCCACATAGAAAAATAAATTTCAGTGGTTGGAAGTCTACGTGTGCAATTTTATGACGCACAATTTATTTTCAAATGGATTAAGTGATCTCTTTGGGTAATATTATTTCAGTACACAAAAAACCAACTGCGAAATATTGAACTCCTCGTGTTATGTTCTCTTGAAGAGAACCAGTTGATTAACAGTTATAAAAGACGATATTAGATGTGTTCTAAGGTGGATATAAATACTTATTACCCCTTAAATCTATCTTGAATGGATAGTTTTTACCACCTTAAGGGGAGAGTGATAAGGAAAAGCTGCTAAAAACACACAAGTGGTATTGATCCCCAGTTGAACCTGAAATTCAATGATTATTAAACATGAAATACATCAAATAGAGATTCAGAAAATAAGAATAATGATTTATATATATTCATTTGGTTATGATGATGTATTACGATAAATACTTACCAGCTTGATCTCACCTTATGTTTTTGTGATACGGTTTAAACAGCGAAATCTATAGCCTAGTGAGTCATAGCTTGGTCATAGAGAGTATATGCACTGAACATTAACTAAGATTATTGCCAAATTGTATAATAACCATACACATGAAGTGTATTGTGAAAGTCATACTCGGTTCACATATTTTATAAGTAAAATGAAACAAAATGGCAAGCATGTGCAGTTGGTACTCATGAAGAGTAATTAAACTTGAATGTCCCCGAAGTGAAAAAGATATATGAATGATAACAGATGGCCTATATGAAAAAATAATGGCACCACATATACTTGGATTCAGATATCATTGAACAATAATGATAATATCAAGAAACAAATAAACTATATTGATATATTTATGGAAGCAGAACATTTTTCGCACAAAATTTAATGGACTATATAATGGGAATCTTGTATCTGAAAATGAAAGTCCATTGCAATTGTCGACATAATTAATGATCAGAAATGAGTTCATAAACCTGAAGTCGATACCTAAAGTCCATTCATGTCATGAACATGAATATTGAAAAAAAACACTGTACAGTTTGCATTATCGAGTCATCATTATGTGCATATCGAAATTTAATTAATCATTTGCATATTATCTTCATATTAATTACATCATTGCATTATTATATAACAAGTAATTTAGAACATAGGTATACATCATATACATGCACATGGTTTGTATCTTTTTTTCCTATAAGTTTAAATGAATAAGTGGAGATATTATACTCACATAATTGAGAACTCCCCGAAAGAGCGTATTATAAATTATATCAAATTGATGGTGTGGTTGATCAATTGATCGAGTTTATGAAGCACTTATCATTAAATTTGTGAACTTCTACGCAGTGATTGCGGATGTTGAACATCAATGCTCTTGAAGAGCTTATGTGAAATAAGTAAATATTATCTCAACCTGAAGTTTGAAAATCTATGAGAATTTACGTGATTATATACTTTATGCTATATATGTAGTAAGATGATTTGGCAAAAAAGATGAACTATTTTTCAAATAATTTTGTTAATAAACGAATTGATTCTCCGAAAGAGAATGAATTCAGGAATGATAGCTACACTCTTTTTTCCTTCGTCTAGGTTTTTATCCCAATGGCCTTTTCTTAGCAAGGTTTTTAATGAGGTAACATTTCGGCACGTTAATACGCTGTAGTCATGATCATCATGATTGTTTAAATGAAAATTATTCTAGACATATAATATTATGTCATTATTTGAGAAACATTTCTATTACAAGTGTGACTATAATATTTGAGATAAAGCCTTGAAAGTCATCATGAATGTCTATATCCAGATTGCGAGTTTCAAAGAAATAATATATTGAAATTACCAAGGATTTCTATTGATTGAAAGACATCAAGTTTATCAACTACGATAGTTCCATTTCAACGATCGACAACTTACATCAGAGTATGGATTTCAAGATATATCAAGTTATATAATCATCAGGGGGAGTGACACGTGCTGTACTATTTTTCCTTATCCATGGTTTTGTCCCACTGTGTTTTTCATGAAAATGTTTTAAAGATGCAGCTTGTTATGCGTGTTTGGAGATTAGTGTACTTTTCCCTTCTCTAGTGTTTTTCTCACCTGGTTTTTCAAGAAAGGTTTTCATCGATTCATCTTATTCAGGAATGGACATACAAAGGGGAGTGTTGTGAAAACTTCTTGTGGATGCCCGTAAGACACATGTATTATGAATATCTTAAATGTCTTTCAATGTAGGATTTATCTAGACCAGCCCTTTTATTTTCCCATGACATAACTCATATTCATATTTGTGTATATATACATCATTGTACTAATGAGAAATACACACATCTTTATCACATTCTCTACATATCATAACAGAAATGGCTTTTTATTTCTTATTCATTGACCCAAAAATGGTACCACCTGAAATAACCCGAACCGGTTGACCCAAAACAGACCCGATCAACAAACCCGAAAGAGACCTGAAATTCAAAATGACCCAACCCGACCCGAATTAACTCGAAATCAATGAGAGACTTAAACTGGCCCGATTTGAACTGGGCTGACCAAACCCGATCCGACTAACCCATTTACCGGATCTAGTTTGTACTTCCTAGGCTCGACTTTAATTCTGTTCGTTTTCCCCTCTATTTCCTATCACAAAGTCAAGAATTATTAATCTTGACTTTCAAACTCCAAGTGAACACGCATTATACACATATATACCCGTTAAAGTTGATGACTTCAATGAAGTTTTTAGCGTGACCTATTTAATAATAGCAAAACATAGAAAGTAGCAAGTAAGTTTGCTTGTCAGTTTCCTATAACTTCTATATGAGATGAATAGTCAAATTTTGCCATGATCATCATCCTCACTATAACAACTATATAAACTCTATTCACATTCACCTTATTCCAAACTTCCAACTCATCCAACCTCTTAAAAGCATTAACTATTTTCCCCATTTCGTAAAAAGTAGCCTTCATCAATTATATACTAGAGTAGAATCTGTCCTTAAAAATGGAAGAATCATCTTATCCTAATTGGGTACTTGATACTTCTCTTGGATTCAATCTTGACCTTACTCTTTCAAATGGAGACATCGTTAAGCAAGAGGTTAGTGGTCCATAAAATTGCATGAACATACTTGTTCAAGTACGTATTGAAGTTTTCAAGCAATTGTCACGAGCATCCACTAATTAAAGATAATTATTATTAATATTAATGAGACGTGTGTTAAATGATTAAATGTCGGTTCAGCTCGGGCCGAATATAAATTCAACAGGCTAGCTAACGGGTTAGCCAAGTGATGTGAATTTTCGAAAATGGCTTGTCTGTACCCACTCAATTTTCATTTTGGACCAGGTTTAATGGACCGTCTCGCCCATGAACACCTCTGTAGTATCGATCTTTGCCAATATTATATGGAGTAGTATTATACGTGTAAGGAGACTAGGAAACAGTGGTACATATACTCACTAATACTTTAAATTGTTTTTTTTTCACTAGAGAAAGAGCGGAGATTTGGAGGAGCAATTAAACAGGATGAACACAGAAAATAAAAGGCTCACACAAATGTTGACATCAATGTGTGAAAACTATAATTTGTTGCAAAATCAATTGATGGGATTGTTAAGTCCAAACTCGAAACAAGAAAACGAAGATTATAATCCAAGGAAGAGGAAGGAGATTGAGGTTATAGACGTTTATGGAATGCAGGCAAGTGCAGAACATAGTTGCATTACCCAAGAAGATTCATGCAAACGAGCTACATTAAGTATTTCTACAAAACCAAAGGTCTATAAGATATTATTCCGTACTGACAAACTTGATACAACTTTGGTACGTACTAACTTCAATTCTCTCATTTCCTACCACTTTCATACAGGGAATCAAATCGGTTCAAGTTGACGAACCTCAATTGTTTACTCTTTATTATTATTATTATTAATATTATTATTATTATTAGAAAGTCTGAAATTGTGAATTGACTAAATAGAATGCAGTTTATTAACACTACTAACGACGTGGGAAGCATGTGTTGTGTGAGGAGAGGGTAGTTTAGGATTCCTAAAAGTTCAAGTTGATGGTTGGAGTACCAAGTTCGATTTATAGTCTAACACGAATGTGAATGCTCTTTGGGCTTCAAGTGTAGATACAACTGTAGGCTTCCCATACCTGGTGTTAATATTCCACTTTAGAGTTGAGGGGAGCGGAAAAGGTCACATTGCCTCTGATAGACCTGGCAAAACTGACCCGACCCGAATAACCCGACCCGATAAGGCTGACCCGAGACCCAAAAGCAACCCCGAATTGCCTGACCCGAGGATGACCCGAAACCCGACCCAGACCCGACTCGACCCAGACCCGACCCGAACCTTGACTGACCCGAAATAGACCCGACCCAAAATAACCCGACCCAAAATAACCCGACCCAAAACCACCGACCCACAGACAACCCGATTTGAAATGATCCTAAATGACCAAATTTATTGTGATTAGGGGTGATAAACTGATAATGAGACGAGACAGCCCACATGCAGCTCACACTACAAGAAAACAACATTCAGGCGACCGATATTGGCGACTAATGTCAGTCGCTAAAATGAATTTGGCGACTGAAATCAGTCGACAAGACCCAGTCGCAGTCATTAGTCGCCAAATAAAATTCGGGCGACTAATTTCGGTCGCCAAATTTGGCGACTGAAAAAAGCGTCGCCAAATTGGCAACATTTCAGTCGCCCTCAGTCGCCAATTTGGCGACCACTAAACCATTTAGTCGCCAAAGTGGCGACTGATTTCAGTCGCCAATCAGTCGCCAAAGTCATTTTAATTTGTAAAAATACAGGGGGTTTGGCGACTGAAAATAGTCGCCAAATGAACATTTCAGTCGCCAAAACACCTATTTTATTGCACGAAAAATTCTGTTTTCATCCTGCCATTTCATTACCATACCATACCTGCAAGTAGTAGTGATCGTTTGCGGGCTTGGACGGACATGGGCTAGGCTTATCTTTGAAAAAATGTCCAGCGGGCCTAATATGCCTTGTCCAAGCCCGCTTAATCGGCCTTACTAGGGTTGTCTATGTCCGCCTAACTTAAGCTAGCGGCCTTGTCCGTGGGCTTGCGGGCTTGAATGTAAAATATATTAAACTAATTTTTTTTAATAAAATTAAGGCTAAAGTAGACTTAACATATATTCCGAATTAACCAAAACATCGCAAACTCAACTTAATATATACAAATTCTATAATTAAACATGATTATTTTGAAATTACAAGTCTTCAAAAAAAAAAGTAACGATATAAAAAAATTATAACTACTTATTTTATCACTAATATAAATTTTATTTCATTTACTCTTGTTGTATATTTTTACTTTATTAACTTTTTGTTTATATGAAGCATAAATTTTTAATTTTATATATGTTTAGCGGGCTTGGCGGGCTTGTCCATGGGCTTCTTAATCATGTCCATATCCCCCCCACGAAAAATAGCGGGCCGAGCTTGGCCCGTCCGTCAAATAATTTTTTAATTTCTTCTTGTCCAAGCCCGCTTAAATAGCGGGCCAAACGGGTAGGGCCAAACGGGCCGGCCCGGAGTTGATCAGCTCTACCTGCAAGTACAAGATTTCTTGTAGTGTCAAGCTCGGCTTGGTCGAAGTCGCCCCGTGCGACTTTGGCTTGACGCCGGGCTTAACTTGAAAACTAACTTGATCATTTTGACCTGAAAAATGGCCTACATAAATCGGATATGAATCTAAAATAAACCGACCCAAAATAACCCATACCCGAAATGGCCCAAACCCGAAGTGACCCAAACCCGAAATTAACAGAAACCCGAAACTGACCCGACCCGACTCGAAAGGTTGAGCAAACCCGATATGACCCGGACCAAACTGACCCGACCTAAACCCGGCCCGTTTGACCCATTTGCCAGGTCTAGCCTCTGATACCATGTCAAAAACCAATGTCAACCAAAATAATCGCAGTTTCTATATCGGTTTTATACTCTAGCATTGGCAAACTAAAATATGATCCTGAAAAACCATATGTGCTCGTAATATTAATATTGTTAATTGTCTCCCTAATTGTATATATTTTGTAATAAATGTCTTGTAGAAGTGAGGAATTTTAAATTGGATGATGTATGTAGGTTGTGAAAGATGGATATCAATGGAGAAAATATGGGCAAAAGGTGACAAGAGACAATCCTTCTCCTAGAGCTTACTTCAAATGCGCATATGCTCCTGTATGTCCTGTTAAGAAGAAGGTCGGATATTAATCTTTTGAACGAGGAAAATATGAAAAATTAAATGAAAGGAAAAATACTCTCACTAATTTATGAATTTTACATTTGATTATTGTAATCACCATGTATGATTCCCAGTAAGTGGATTGTACATCTGATGTACAACCACAGATAATGTAGTTTTTGAGCTTTACAATAAAGTTTTTGAGTATAGTATTTAAAAATTATGAATTTTAATATAAAGTTTTTGAGTTCATTAATTTGAACATTAAGCTCAAAAAAAGTTACAATAAAACTCAAAATATATCACATATAAGATTTAAAATGTAATTTATAAACTTTAAAAAGCTCGAAAAAAATGCATAAAAACTCAAATTCATGCAAGTCTGAGGTAGTACATCCGATGTATAATTTTTTTTCTCTATGATTCCGGGCTGCTTATGAGTTTTTTTTTAATTCAAATTAGCGCACTACGTCGCGGGTAAAAATTGAACCCTTAACATCACGTTTGGATTAAGAGAGTTTTTACCACTTAAACTAACTGTTGTTCTTCCGCCATACTTATGGTTAATTAATGTGATCAATGCAGGTACAAAGAAGTGCTGAAGATCGATCAATATTAGTAGCAACATATGAAGGGGAGCATAATCATCCTCAATCTAATCCTAAGGAATTAGATCAAATGGTGTTAAGCTCAAATCATAATAATGTCATAAACTCTCCAAGTATAAACCCAATGATAACCCCTGATTTCGCGGCTAATTATAATTCGTCCAACACTCTCAATAAAAGAACTGATGACATCAATACAAACGCATTGCAAAAAATGTTGATTGAAAAAATGGCTTCTTCATTAACGACAGATCCATCGTTTACTTCAGCATTAGCGGTTGCTATCTCAGGGAACTTGATGGAAAATGCTCAGTTTAGGTTATAGCAATTGGTCTTTTATAAAATTGTATTACAAATTACATGACGTGCAACCATCTAATAATGACAATGAGGTGCATCAACTATTGTAAGATGGTTATACATCATGTAACGACAGTATTAGAGAATTTGTGAAGTTATACTCCTTATAATATGCGAGATGTTCCCTAAATATAAAAAGGTTTTGTAACTGTTCAATAAATATTTATCTGTATAGAGTTTTTTCCAGCTCTTAATCTATTAGGTGTTTCCTTGAATTGATATAATAATATATCAAGTTATCATGGACAGTAAGAACAAAAAAAATTATAAATTTCTCAATAAAACTAGATTGAAGTAAATTATTGATGACAAACTTTAAGTGTAACTCAAAAAATCTAAATAATGTAAATTGATTTTTACGGTATTTTTTATTGTCAGGTTTACATTATTGTTAGACAAAATGCCCTACCCCATGGACTGAAATGAAAGTAGATCTCATGAAAAATTGTCAAATTGATTACTTACGTTTGAGACCAACACAAGTCTTTTCTAGTGCTCATCATTTAAGTATATTATCGAGTCTTGACCAAGCACATTTAACTATAAAATTCTTAACACAGGTGCAATCAGAAAATTAAAGAAAGTGTACATTGTAGTGTGGGCATTATTATTAAACATTTTAAGCACTTATGAGAACTCCTTGAGTCAAAAACAATGTCCTCACTCGGTCACTCCTCATTATGTTCATCGTAGCCAAGCCTAGCTAGAATCCTCTTTGGCTAGGTGGATAACCGGGATACTCCTGATTATTACGGGATCACTTGATGGTCGCAAAGTTGCTTTAATACCATTTGTAACACCCTTGTTTCTCTACAAACTAGAATTAAACACTCGTGGTTGCGTGTTAGGCTATGTATTGACCTCACAGGCCAACACGAGTAATTTTTAGGCATTTTAGTCACATTCATGTTCATCCGGGAAACAATTCATACGGGTCACTCATCCTAAAACTACTCTCTAGCAAGCACTCTCTTGTTTCACATCCGCGTAGCTAGCTTCAATCTCGAGATTTCAAAGTTTATCGTCCATTGTTGAACTTTAAAACTACTAATAACCATAATACTTCAACTCCTAACTTATTTCAAAAGTGTGTTAGTCAGTCTTTTGAGTCGCATATACATGTGGAGATTATGAAGTAATTTAACTTCTATATACATACTAATAATACTCCGTACAACTCTTTTTTACCTAGAAAAAATGGTGAACCGGCAACTTTAAAGTTGACACCTTGGCAGGTTTTGTATTCATTCAACTAATTATAGTTTACGTTTTTGTTCTTTTATATTATCAATTGTAATAATAAATTGAATGAAGAGGAATGAGTATTCAAACGGGCATGCATATGCAATTTAAGATCAAATTCAATTCAAAAGGTGATGAGCAACCATTTCTTATTGATAGCTCGTGAGCACCGTAGCCGAATACATTGACTCCAAACTTAATTTTATAGGAATTAAAACTGCTGGTCTATCTCATCCTGAAACGAAGATTAAAAAAACGGCACAAATTTTCCGATTACTGGTCAACCTTGACTTTGATCTCAAAACGTCACTAGTGACATCAAATTTTCTTTTAACTTTGTTAAACTATTTTAAAACATTTTTGCTTTGAAATTGCCACTTCTTTCCGGTGACAATAAGAGAAACCTAGATTGTTTCCTTTCAAATAATAAAAATATAATTTTAATTAAAAGTTATTTTCCTAAGATTTTTTAAATTAGCTATTGGAATTAAATTTTAATTCAGCACTTCTATAGTTAAACTCCCAAATGATGAGGATTTTTTAGCTCTCAAGATTTTTATCTATGATATTTGATAATTTTTAGAGTAAACTCGCAAAATTGACCCAGCCAGAATATAAGCTTAATCCGAACTCGAATTACCCCGACTCAATGTAGCCCGACCCAATGTTTATTATTGCACTACATACACTGATTATTATCAATAAATAACTTGATAATAGTTAACTCGAAAATAACTCAAAATAGAAATGACACGGCCAGACCCGACACGACTTAAATTTTTGAGAACCCGAAATTGACAGCCTAAAATGGCCTAACCTAAACCCAACTTGGTTGACCCCTTTACCAAGACTAGATGTAAGTATATGGTTACAAAACTACAATAGTTGGACACTTGGACTAGAGATTTAATAACTAACGTAAAATAAGTAGTTTGAATTTAAAAACTAGATGGGTTTCGATATATTGTCAGTTCACCCTAGTTTTCACGTTTATTCATCTCATTTTTCTTTCTTTAGATGCTCCTTATGAGCGGATTTTGACTGCATTATCTTCCTCTACCTGCACTTTTTGGTTTTATCTTGATTTTGTAGGAAAATCGTCCTTTAATTTGGTGAAATCATCACTTCATTTCGCGCGACCAAGAGGATGATGAGCTACCTCGAGAGTCCACGTCATGCCCAAAACGGTCCCACACGCCTTGGAACTCCAATATGGCACGCCGAAACTATCCTGAGGCAAGGCAAGCGGACTTGAGAAAAATAGGGAAGAATTCGTCGTTTCCCTCTACGGAAACCATTGTCCCTAGAGAGAACGAGAGGTTCTCCAATTCTCCTATATAATCCCGAGCGGGAACAAAAGAGGAAGAGAAGAGACAAAGTAATGAATATCTGAAGATGTCCCGAGCGAGATTAACCGTGATATTGCTGAACCTAGAAGAAGTAAGAGAACTAAATGTGCAAGAAACTTTGGTGATGATTTTGTTACAACTTTGCTTTCTGGACATGGATACACTGTTTGTGCAAGTGATGAATTTGTTTATGCTTTTTTTTAATAGAAGATGATCCATAAATGTATAGTGGGGCAATGAAATTCATTGATCTAATTTTTGGAAAGATGCAATCAAAAAGTGAACTTATTTCGATTGTGTCTAATTAGACTTGGAAGTTGACGGATTTACCTAAAGGTACAATATAAAGGTTTAAAGTTAGACTTGACGGTACAATATAAAGGTTTAAAGTTAGACTTGTGGTTAGAGGTTTTACACAAAATTAAAAAAAGATATTGATTATTTTGATACTTAGGCCCGTTCTTTTGGGCTGAATTTTGCTGAACTTTTCTGGAACTAAACTTCTAGGAGCGGAACTGAACTTATAGGAGCTGAATTGAACTGAACTTATAGGCGATGAACTGAACTGAACTTATGGTGTAACAACCCGAAAAATGCCAATTTTTCTAGTAAAAATATTTACTAACACTTTTCAGTAGAACTTAAGTTTTTAAAATAGGAATTTTTGTTCCGAGTCTTATTTTGAAATTCCGCGTTCGTATTTGGAATTTTTGAGGGATTCCATGAAAATACCGTTTTTAGTCATCTTTGACTTTTCTTGACTTTTAAGTCGTCTTTGACTTTTCCTTGACTTTTTAAAAGTCGTCATCGACTTTTCTTGACTTTTAAGTCGTCATAAACTTTTTCTTGACTTTTAAGTCATCTTCGACTTTTCTCGAACTTTTCAGTCAACTTTGACTTCCGTTGACTTTTCCAGACTCGTCTCATAAGTTTGAAGACCGAAATTTTATTTAAAAAAAATAATATTTTTGATTTATTTTTATTTAGATTTATTAAGATTTATCATAATTTAATATAATTATTTTGAATTTGTTCGGAATTTAAAGAATAACGTTTACGGTTTTAACCGAACGTCATTTAACTATTCCCGACTCATCGTAATGCGCGCAACAAAATCGAAACTCGGACTTTGGCATGAGTCACACGTTTAGTCATCGTTTCCAATCAAACTAGATATTTTATTTGTTTTGAATAAACTAATAATAATATCTAGATATTTTTCTACTTTATCGATCAGTTAACGAAAATTACGCAAATCGAGCAAAAACAGACCCGATGCTCACCATACCACACGGCTCAAAAGTCCTCTAATAGCCTTGATATTTTCATTACTTTTGAGACAATAATCATAATATCTAGATATTTGTTATAATTAACTTTATCGTTAATTATATTTAATCGTTTACCGTAAAATAATTATTAAACGCGAGTCAATTACGTAACAACAATTTCAACACTCGACGTCCTTAATTGCCTATAAACACACGGCACACACACACCCTCCCTTACTCACAAACAACTTTTCACTTTACAACAAATCAAAATAAGATCAAAACATCACTTTATTTGATCGTTCTTCGTGTTCTTCGTCGTTCATCAATTGTTCTTCATAGTTCTTGAGCAAAACCTTCATAAAATCTTCGTTTCTTAATTAAATCCATCCTAACTTAGATTTCTAGACTCTCCTCTCGCTCTCATCTTCCGTACGGTTAGATCTTCAATTCCGTCAAGATCATTTCAACACTTTAAATTATGGAAAAATCAAGTTTTAATTCTAATAATGTTTTTCTTGTCATTTCTTATAGGGGAAGATTTTGAAGACGAGTTTGGTGACTCGTATATATTAGGGGAAGATTAGAAGACGGGTTTCTTAGTTTATACTTCTTATTTTGGTGCTAATTGATTTTTCTAGCTAAGGTAACGATCCCGAGTTACTCGACGGATATATGTTACATAGCTTTGGTTTTCTTTAGTTTTGGTTCATCTTTAGTTTTTGTTCATATTATTATGATGTTATG
>JAIUZE010032476.1:0-24210 GCA_022085475.1 Heliosperma pusillum | reverse complement strand
AACTCGAAATCCACAATGACCATCGCCTCTAGGGTCAAAAGCATCTAGAAACCCATGTTGGTTCGGCACCGGTACAAAGTCCTTATATCCAAAAGCCTCGATCTCACTGACAAGATTATAATTTATCTCAAGAGGAGGACCTTCACCTACATTGAATTATTTACAACATTAAGTTAAAAGAAAATAATAACAGAAAATTAACTAAAGCTAATAATAACAGAAAATTAACTAAAGAAAATAATAACAGAAAATTAACTAAAGCTAATAATAACAGAAAATTAACTAAAGAAAATAATAACAGAAAATTAACTAAAGCTAATAATAACAGAAAATTAACTAAAGAAAATAATAACAGAAAATTAACTAAATAAATTAATTGTAAAACTAGAATGTACCTCCATTATCGTTACTTGTTGACGTTGACGTACTCTTCTACCTACGTCTGGCATGCTCCACACCTGATTGATTACGAGTATTGGACTTCCTTGGACGGCCACAAGGTATATCTACAATTTCCGGGGTTTCAACAACCTCGTTCTCGGGAAACAACTTACTGAAGAGCGTCTCAATAACATCTCTTTGGACTGATTGGTGGGATGTTCGAACTTTATTGAAGAATTCCTCCATTACTTCATTACGGTCACAACGACGATGACTGGATTTCGTGTAAGCCAACCTTGATCAAAATTCATGCACATCTTCTGGGTGGATTCTTTTGTTCTGAACCCCCAAATTATGTAGCATACAAGCACACAACAATCTATGGGTGTTCCATAAAGTACATCCACATTCTCCCTCCATATCATCACCTAAATTAGTACCGCGAATAAACTCCATTTCCATTTCCGTAATAGCTGTCGCCGATACTCTTCCGCTCAACATTGAAAATAGTTGCCGTTGAAACAAATTAGAGACAAGGGTCTTGCTAATTGAATCTTCCAATGTGCTTCGAATCTCAATGTGTTGACCATGCATCATAACATCAGCCCGTCTCCACAAATTGTCCAAGGTAAGCTCAGCTGATCCTAACCACATCTTCAATTGCGCATGAGCGGACTCAACTCTAGATGTAGATGTGTTACCAAAATGAATCACCAAATTAGTGAAACATTTGGCAAACATATGAATTTAAACCCACCATTGAGTTTCAAGATAAGTGATAAGTCCGGGTTGATAAGCATACTTTCTCCTTAACTCGCCAAACTCCCTTTTACAATCATCAAACGTTTTTGCTTCAACCACTTTCTTCCAAACACCATGTGCTATACGTTTTCCAAAAGTTCCATCTTTTCGCAAGTTTGTAGCTTTCGTCTCAACTGCATTGTAAATATGCCACAAACACAAGAAATGCGGTGTTGTTGGAAATACATGGGGAAGTGCTGCAAGTAGACCGCCTTCGTGATCAGTGACAATGACCGTCGGTTTCACACAAGGTTCCAACAAAGATTCCAGCCTCCTCAAAACCCAAGTATAACCATCGGTGGATTCTCTTATTATCAATGCATACCCTATTAAAAAACTTTTGCCAACGGGAGTGACACCAACACATTGGACCAAAATAAGCCCATATTTGTTGGTTTTATACGTAGAGTCTATCAAAATCACATTTGGCCATGCTTTAAACATTTGGGATGCCTCGGGGTGAACAAACCAAACACGTTCAAGAGCTCTTGTTTCCTCATTTACCATGAAATCACGGATATATCCAGCTTCGGTGGCCAAGTGCAACATATATTGCACTATTCCTCCCGTCTCTATCTTTTGCACTAAGTCTGGCATTTTCATTGTATATTTGTTTCAAGCGCGGTGCCGGTTGATCAGGAAACAAACGTGTGAAAGCATTTCTAACCATCCCCGGTTTGACATGAGACTTACGCTGTTGCTTAATAAATTCCTTTTGTTCATCATTAAATTGTGCTCTACGTCTATGACCTTCAAGGAACTCTCCAAAAGAGTGATTGTGAAACCCACATTTTGGAACCACTACCCACATTGTCAATCCTCTTTTAACCACTTTCAATGCAAATCGACACATAATTTTTTTTGTAGCTGATTTCCTTAACGGTTTCTCCGGATTCTTGGCATTGCTTTTATAAGGTCCATACCGATCACATGTGATCAATTTGAACGGGGGACGCTTTTCCATGTGATACGTGTGTTTTAACAAATGAAACCCCAATCCGTAAGCAACATCATTACATTTATCAAATGCTTCCTCAAACGTTGTAAATGGATTTTCGAAGATAAAAGAATCGCCGTAATTCACACCATCCCCCGTCGGTCCTTCTTTATTTTCCTAATTTATTCCATTAAAAAATATATATATTAAATACATTTTGTTTTTTAAAAAAAAAAATACGACTAACAATTTAAAAAAAAAAAAAAAAAAAAAAAAAAACCTAATTGCACGAATGGGCCTCGACCAAAACGTGTGAAATACACGAATCAGCCTGGGCCAATTCGTGCAGATCACACGTTTTGGCCTGGGTCCATTCGTGTGGATCACACGTCTGGGCCTGGGCCAAAACGTGTGATCTGCACGAATTGGCCTGGGCCAAAACGTGTGATCTGCACGAATGGGCCATGGCTTATTCGTGTATTTCACACGTTTTGGCCATGCTTGTTACGCGAATCTGGCACGATATCATAAGTCGACTTAAAAAAAAAAAAATTTCGTAAATCGAATTTTACCGTCGCATTTCCGGCCTCGTTTTCCGTGGTTTCAGTGGTTTCCGTGTTAACTCCTTCCTCCTCGTCATTTTCGTGACCCGTATTATCGTCCCCTTCATCAAACCCACTATCCTCGCCGTAAGCATAATTAGCGTATTCATCGCTATAACGATAATGTTGTTGCGCATTCCACTCGTTTGCAAATCGAGGTTCGGTATCATAATTATTGTACGACGACGTAAAAAGATACTCGTAAAAATCATTACCGTCACTCATTTTCGAAACAAAGGAAAAAATAAATTTAAGAGAGATTTTTTAGAGAGAAGGGCAAAAATGGAAAAAGAAATGAAAATAGGGGGCGGGATGAGAATAGGGGGCGGGGTTTAGCAATTTTGTAATTTATTTACAACTCTTTGTAAATATAATAACTAATTACCTCTATCTCAAAACCTCAACTAATTTAGTAATTTAACGATTAATTACTAAGTTAAATCTTATTTAATCATATTAAAATAAGATATAGATTTATTAGTCAATTATCGCATAATTGAAAAAATAAAATTAATCGAATTTGAGTTCATAACTCAATTTTTAACAATTAACTCTCTTACATATCAAATATATGTAATGGACTAATTAACTGTATCAAATACAAATAATTAGTTAATATTTGGATTTCATCCTATAGGTGTGACCGAAAGGGATCAGTTGATCACCGCCGTCATACGACAATAACGTCAAACTCTAGTCAGCCAACCGTTATTGATTTACGTTAATCAACTGACTAATCATATATATAGTCAATAAATATCCCAATTATATTCCTTAATAAGATTTATTATGTGGCTCACTAATTGTGGAGGACACCTACTCCAACAGTCGAGACTCTTAAAGTGCAAGGGGTTGACATTCCCGAACAGCTCGTAATTGACCGTGTACTACATTCCTTGGGAAAAATCAAGGCATATGTCCTGTTTAGGGTAAACTACAATATGCAAAATATGCAAACCTCTCTCCAAGAGTTGAACAAAATGCTTGTGCAAGCGAAGAGAGACATGGGGCTAAATGTTAGCACCACCAAGGATGTACTTCACATCAATAACAAGAGCAATGGGAAGTTCAAAAAGGGTGCAAGCAAGGGAAAGAAGCCCTCCACCTACAAAGGCAAAGGAAAAGCTATTGAGAATAGCTCACTCAAGCCTAAGAAAGGTGCCTCATACGAGGACAAGTGTCATTATTGTAATGGCGAAGGGCATTGGAAAAGGAATTGCCCAAAGTATCTAGGAGATATCAAAGCCGGGAAGATTGTTTCCGTTGGTAAATTTTCATCCCTATATTTTATGTTATGATCTCAACCTTGGTATATAGATACAAGTTGTGATTCTTACCCTTTTTAATTGTAATTAGGGCACCCAAGCAAGGACAAGGGCAAGGACAAGCAAGCCTAAAAGGATTCTTCAAGGGAAGCTAAAGTAACCACCCATGGATGAAGACATATGGAAGCTTGGACTTATTTTGTGTTGTCTTCTTTATTGGGTTGTATTTTGTGACATGTTTTAGAAACTCTTTATTTCCTTGTTTGACAATGGAATTTGTTATTTCCTTTTACTAACATTTGGTTGTAATTGGATATAAGTGACTTGGTTTTCAACCCAAGTCACTCGATTTATGGAAACTTTTTCATTCTAAAACTTGTCATTATACTCTACTTGCACTAATAACATAAATTATATTGACTCAAATTGATCATGTAAATATTATGATGATGGGATCATTATAATAAAAGGCCAAGAATACGATTCTCACTTTGAAAGATCAATTGCTAAGTCAAAATTGAGTTGTTGAACTCACAGTAGGGAGTCTTACCAATTGGCCACACCACTTATAAAGATTGTAATTGACATGAATATGAGTACACATCTTTAGCTTATAGAACTGGTCTATATTGAAGCTAAGATTCGATGTCTTTAGAATGAAATATTTAGTAGATCACTTAAGGTCATGTCGTGATACTTCTACCTCCCTCACGAGTATGAGTACAAAATTGTTTGTGGCTCATAAGGCTATCTTTATGAAAATAATTGTATTTTCTAAATATAGAGTGGGAGAAAATAAGCCACAACGAAAACCTAGTTAGGAACTAGTGAGGAAGAAACCAAAAGAAAATGTTCTTAGGTTAGACTCAAGGCTAGTAAGGAGACCAAAAGAAAGCGTTCTTAGGTCAATCCTTAGACAAGTGACGAGACCAAAAGAAAATGTTCTTGAAATAATAAGATTATGATCTATGAAGTGGAAGTACCTAGAAATTTTAAAATTTGATTTTCTAACATAAGAAACTTATGAAACTATATGGAATCTATGCAAAAGAAAATGTTTTATTTGGAGTTGTCCAATTGTAGTTGCATGGATAGACATGTAGATGTCTACAAAAGCCAAGTTAATGCGTAACTATGCTTAGATCCAAATCATCAATGAAATACCTCATAATAGGTGTGTACAAGATACACATCAAATCCACATGTCCAAATAGGGATTTGGAATAGGATGTGTACATGACACAAACCTATTGTATGTATCTACCTAGAGGTTATGATGATCTTTTCTATTATAAGATATAAGAAGGGTTTCACTCGAATTGTCGAAAAGTCATGTATAGACATGAAATTCAGTGGGAGTTAAAGTCATGTATAGACATGAAGTTAAGTGGGAGTTTAAGTTATCATGTAAAGACATGAAATTCTGTGGGAGAAATTGTTTTCCACGTAAATGACGTTTCACTCATTAAGAGTGACATATTCATATTACGTTTTGGAAAGGAGTGGTTGGATTTTAATGTTGGATGAAAGAGGACAACATGTATACTAAAATCAAAGTCTATTGTGGAATAGAAGATTTGAGCTTGGCAGTTAAAAGGTATCTTATATCGATAAGATCCTTAATCTATTCAACAAGATAGATAGGTTGTTTATGTTGATAAAAGTGGGATCACTATGAAAGGGTCATAGTCATCCACTGAACCTAAGAGTTGTTGATCACATGAGACCAATCATGTATGTCATTACATACACATACCTAAATGTATTGTATGCTAGGAGCATGACAAGCCAATAACAAATCAATCTACATGAGTGTCATTGAATAGCCTACAAGAACATTCATATAGTTCTCGAGGAGAACTAGGGATACACTCTTATGTTTGGTAGAGAAAATTTGGATATGTTGTAAAAGTTACACAACCCAAATTCCCAAACTTATAAAAGGATTCTCGAAATCCTAGGCGTACTTTTATTATAAAAGAAGCGAAAATCTAAAAGGGTGATTGAAGAGTCAATCATTATAAATTCTACAAATAGAGACCTAGTACATTATGATGAGGATAAGGTGGTTTAAAAGGAACTAATTGTAGATCCTTTCACCTAAATACCTATCAGTTATCATGATAACGAGTGGGAGCATCTTTTAAGTTGAAGAGCCCAACACTAGATACAGATCTAGACATGTACACAGATGAGTTCATGTTATTAGGAATAACGTTGGATGGAAGGAAAAGCAATAAACAAGGTTGGAATAAATGAATATATTGTATATTCACTACCCAAGCCTTTATTGCATTTAAAAAGATCGTCATGAATTGTCATGGACGAAATAAACTTCAGATTATATGATATGAAGCAATAACATTGTGTTGATTGTTCATATATGATAATCACATTTATCGTTTGAGTTTCTAAAACTCGTCTTGTGCTTTGTTATATCCAAATGGGTTGTAGAGACAATTTTGAACCCCATTGAAGTGGACTGTATTAACATAGCATTGGCCCCTAGTTGCTTATATGAAGTGACGTCTCCAGGTGACTAGAGTGTGATGCGATTGATGGCAAGTTCAAGTGCCATAGGGTCATAAGGGATGACCAATAGATCATAGACAGACTGTAAGGGACAATCTGTCGGGCAGTGACCGCTTATAGAATTCTGGCAATTCTTGTAGCCTGGTCGTGGCAAGAGCTACTAGTATTCTTTTGAGTCAATTCTTTGACTAAAGACTATTCGCCTAAGGTGGCACAGTTTCAGAGTGACTTTGATTTATGCTCTACGACCTTCGTAACTGGGGTCAAATGGGCATCTTTTGGGTCATGATGAGTTTTGGCTATGCAAAGGGAATAGTGCGATAGGAATTGTCCACCCCTTTCAGGGTTGTTTTAAAATCTCAAGGCCACTCGAGGAGGAGTAAGCTGAAAATGCGTGGCCACGCTCGGAAAGTATCTATGGTAGATATTTCCGGTCAGACAGTTACTCTCGAGATCGAGGAAACCACTCTCGGACAAGTGGGAGATATGTAATAGGACAAGAGAATTGGTGACGCACACTTGTCTCGGACAAGTGGGAGATTGTTGGAGTAAATGTCCTCAACAATAGTGCGATCATATAATTAAATCTCGATAATAAGAATACAAAAGGGATGATGAATATTATAGTCAACTGGTCAACATAAATCGGTAATGATTGGCTCAATTGAGTTTGACGTTACTATCGTATGACGGTGGTGATCAGTTGATCCCTTGAGGTCACACCTAAAGGACAATCCCCTAATCATGAAAGTTAATTAACTGTATTGCGATAATACAGATTAATTAATCCCTTAATTTGAACAAGATTAAAGTGAGAATTATATCTTATTGTAATATGATTAAATAAGATTCATTTAAGTAATATAATTGTTATATTACTAAGAATGCATTATGTTTATGAAACATTTGAGATAAGTGAAATTGGTCGATTATAATTACAAACTGTTGTAGATTATATTAACCAAATATGAGATGACCCATTTTATTAACATGTAATTATAAAATGTGACTTAAAATGTTAAGTCTAATTTATTTGTTATGAAATTGCATTTAAATTAGTTAAATGTACATTTATAAGCCTAATTACATGTTACATGTCACATGTCACATATGTGACAAATGACAAATTACAAAAATAAAATGGATACCCATTTTATGATATATAACCGGTTTTGGGGGGGTATAGGGTAGGATTTAGGTAATCATAATTGTTCTATCTAAGAATTAAACAAAATGATTACCTACCTAAACCTAGCCTTAAGTCTATTGCTTTGTTAAGAACAAAAGAAAAAGGCACCCACCCTTCCCCATGTGTGCTATGACCGGCCATCTAGGGCCATAAGAGGAGTGTTTTTTCCTCTTGTGGCAATCACTTGATAACATATTCAAAATATATACTTATCTCTCTTATTCTCCAACTTCTCTCTAAAAACTTAAGAAGTTCATCTTAGAGTTTATATTTTCTAATAACATTACTAGTGTAGTAATAAGAGGTTATTAGATATATTTTAAGGGCTACTTTTATATTACTAGTGTAGTAATATTTGTGATTTTTGGGTATTGTCTTGGTGCAACAAAAGGAGAGTTCTTACACTAAGGACTTGGAGATTCATTCCTAATATTATTAGCTCAAGAACAAGAGTAGGAAGGAGTCCTATCTTGTGCCCAAAATCCGTATAAATCAATGTAAGGAACAAATTTCTTCTTCCTTATTTGTATCTTAGTTATGCATGCATAAGATCTATATAGTTTAAGAGTAAACTATTAGTTTTATGATATTTGAAATGTCTAATATCGAGTTTAAGAAACATACATACCTTGCTTACCGCTGACTATTAGTTAGTAGTGAATTAGGATTACTTTCATTAAGGTGACGCGACTTTACCCTTATCAAATTTATCGCCGTTGTCGGGGAGGCAACAACTTTCTGTTTGTTTCTACTTAGTTTGTCTTTTGTTTTGTCTCAGGGAACCTAAGTTCCTTGAGACCATTCTTATCCTTTTCTTTAGTGTTCGCTTATGCCCAGGTGTTCCAGGTCCGACCTCGTACCCTACGATTCCGAACCAGAGAGGACTCTCCGAGCTAGACGAAACTTTTGGAAGGAAATTCAAGAAGCGGAAGACTTGATTACGCTTGACACAGTTTACGCCCAATTTGTCATAGAAAAACCATCCTTAGAAGAGGATACACATATTTCTGCCGCCACTACAGCCATGTCTACTTTAGCCAGCCATTCGGAGCCTACAGTTGCATCTATTCCCAAGGGATTCAAACTCCCTACTACGGGTAATGGAACCTTTGAGTTCGTCCACCTTATATCACTTTGGTGGAGCGAAACATGTTTGGAGGAAGCCCCACTGAGGATCCTGCGAAGCATATGAAAAAATTCACCAACTATTGTTGCTCTAATTCTTTAACGAGTGGGGTAACGCAAGATCAAATCAATGTGGATGCACTTGGCATCACTGATTGGAATTCTCTGGCTCTTGCATTCTACAAAAGATACTTCCCGCCACAAAAACCCAACGCCATCCGAAGTCAAATTACAAGCTTCAAACAAAGTCCCACTGAGAACTTTAATGAGGCATGGGTTCACTTCAAGTAGCTTGTCAAATCCGTTCCACATCATGGTTTTGATACTTGGTTCCTATGCAACCAGATTTACAACGGGTTATATGATGATCAAAAAGCATTGCTAGATTCTGCTGCCAATGGAAGATTCCAAAATAACACTAACGATGCTAATTCTTGGAAGTTGATTAATGAGATAGCTACTCACACTGCTGAGTATGGCAATCCCAGAGGTAATGCGAGGCGCGGAAGTTCGGACAATGTCGTTGCAGCTCAGTTGGAGGCACTAACTACTCAAATTGCCGAATTATAAACTTCCAAATCTCTGGAAAATAACCAAACGGTCCATGCCATGATTCAAAAAGAGCCAACATGTGAAAGATGTGGTACCATGGGGTATAATGCGGTAGAGTGTATGAGTACGGTTGAACAAGTACTTGCTTTTCAATCCTTTAAGAAAGGTACACCATACTCTAACTTTTATAATAAAAGGACGAGAGAGCATCCAAATTTATCCTACCGAAGTCAGAATGTTCTTAATCCTACCCCGTCGCCACCTCAGCTACAAGGTTCCACTTATGTGATTCCTCAAAATCGCAATTCTCAAACGAAATTATAACCGTCCAAATCAAGGAGGCCAAAACTTTCAACAAGCTCCACCTCCACCACCTCCAAGTAATGATATGGCTGAATTGAATGCCATGTTGCAGCAAAGTCTCAAGATACA
Organism: Heliosperma pusillum; assembly: GCA_022085475.1. Taxonomy (NCBI): domain Eukaryota; kingdom Viridiplantae; phylum Streptophyta; class Magnoliopsida; order Caryophyllales; family Caryophyllaceae; genus Heliosperma; species Heliosperma pusillum. The sequence goes on along the minus strand of JAIUZE010032476.1, from coordinate 14,394 downwards.
ACAAAAGCAAGATGCTCAGATCTCTCAATTGCTCGCACATAACAAGATAGTGGATACTCAAATTGCCCAATTGGCAATTCAAAATCCACACAGACAACCGGGCAGTTTTCCCCCTCAGGGACACCCTCCACATGAACAACCCAAAGCTATTACTTTGAGGAGTGGGACCCATTATAAAGGCCCGACGATGCCCATCGATGATATTAGTGCACCTTACATGCATCCGAGAGGGTTGGGAAATCTAGAAATAAATGGGGGTGAGAGCGACGAAGTTTGGAAGTTTCTCGTCAAAATTCGGAAAAAACGAAAAAATGCCTGAAAAAGAGGTTGCTCGATCGAGCAACATCGCTTTGCTCGATCGAGCAAACTTTGGAAATTCCGAAAAATCTGCTCGAGGAGTTTCTAAAAGTTCATGTTTCGACAAACTCGATCGAGCAGCTCCTTTGCTCGATCGAGCAACCCCTGATCCGATTGACAAGTCCTCTACTTCATCTACAAAATCAAAAGAAGCCGAGTCAATCGCAATTACACTTCATTTTACTCACCGCCAACATAAATCCAAGCTCGATAAACAGTTTGGAAGGTTTATGGAAGTAGTCAAGAATTTGCAAGTGAGTGTACCGTTTACTGAGTTGATCGCTCAAGTGCCGTCTTATGCAAAATTTATGAAGGACATATTGACAAGGAAGCGGTCCTTTAATGAAGTGGAGACGGTTGCATTTACTGAGGAATGCAGTGCTGTGTTACAATCCCGATCACCACCTAAGCTAAAGGATTCAGGGAGTTTTTCTATTCCTTGTAATATAGGATGTTTAGATAGTGATAAAGCCCTTTGTGATTTAGGGGCTAGTGTTAGTGTAATGCCATTTTTTATATGTAAAAAGCTAAATATGGGTCAACTTAATGTTACAACCATGACCTTACAAATGGCCGATTGTTCTATTAAACACCCTTTAGGAATTTTAGAAGACGTACCGTTTAGAGTAGGGAAATTTTTCATACCAGTTGACTTCGTCGTATTAGATATGGCTGAGGACACCCAAATTCCTATCATCTTAGGACGACCATTCCTCCATACTGCGGGGGCGGTTATAGATGTTAAGAATGGGAGACTTACACTAACAGTGGGAGATGACACTATCACTTTCAACTTAGATAATGCAAGGAAACACCCCATGCTAGAAGAGACATGTCATAGGGTCAATATTGTGGATTTGATTGTTGATGACTATCTCTCTTTGTGTTTGAATAGAGATCCTCTAGAGATCGCCTTAATTTCCAGTACTACTAAAGTTGGAAGCTCACGGAGTAAGGAAGTACTTGAGATGGAAAAACTGCTGACATGAGAGGAATGCAAGTTATAAAAGGTGTATAGCTTAGGTAACCCCCCTAAGATTACCGAGGTAAAGAAACCTGAACTTAAACCCCTCCCCTCTCATCTTAAGTATGTTTTTCTTGATTCCCATGAGATGAATCCTATAATTGTCAGTACTAACCTATCTGAAAGCCAACTTAATGATTTGTTGGTAGTTTTAAAAAGACACAAGAATGCTATAGGTTATAGTATTGATGATTTACAAGGTATTAGTCCTGACTTTTGTATGCACCGTATCCACTTAGAAGAAGACCATAAACCTTGTAGGCAGGGTCAACGTCGTTTGAACCCTACTATGCAAGAGGTAGTTAGAAAAGAGGTGCAGAAATTGTTAGATGCAGGGATCAAATACTCTATTTCTGACTCAAAGTGGGTCAGTCCTGTTCAAGTAGTCCCTAAGAAGGGACGGACTACGGTCGTCACTAATGAGAAAAACGAGCTAATATCTACTAGAATAGTGGCAGGGTGGAGGATGTGTATTGATTATAGGAAGCTTAATGTAGCTACTAGGAAACACCACTTCCCTCTTCCCTATATTGACCAAATGTTAGAGCGTCTAGCGTGTCATAACTTTTTTTGCTATTTAGTCGGCTACTCGGGATTCTTTCAGATCCCTATTCATCCTGACGATCAGGAAAAGACTACCTTCACATGCCCTTATGGTGTCTTTGCTTACCGAAGAATGCCTTTTGGGTTATGTAATGCCCCCGCCACCTTTCAACGTTGTATGATGGCTATTTTCTCTGATTATATCGAGTCTATTATGGAGGTCTTTATGGAGGTCTTCAGTGTTTATGGGACCGATTTTGATAGTTGTTTAGCTAATCTGACCAAAGTCTTACAACATTGTGAGAAAAGTAATCTTGTGTTAAACTGGGAAAAGTGCCACTTCATGGTAACTGAAGGGGTGGTACTTGGTCATTTGGTGTCTGGATGAGGCATCCAAGTGGATAAGGCTAAAGTGGAAGTGGTTGAGCAATTACTGTACCCGTTGAATGTTAAAAGTGTTAGAAGTTTCCTTGGTCATGCGGGGTTCTATCGCCGCTTTATTAAGGAATTTTAAAAAATTGCTCAACCATTGACTAAGCTTCTCCATAAAGATGCCCTGTTTGTGTTTACTGATGAGTGTGTTAAGTCTTTTGACAGGATTAAACAAGCTCTCAACTCAGCTCCTATTATCCAGTCTCCTGATTGGAATTTGTCGTTTCAGATAATGTGTGATGCTAGTGACTATGCAGTTGGGGCTGTTTTGGGGCAAAGGAAGAATAAGGTGCTACATGTGGTCTACTATGCTAGTAAGACCTTGGATCATGCGCAAGTTAACTATGCTACCACTAAAAAAGAGTTACTTGCGGTTGTCTTTGCTTTAGATAAGTTTAGAGCCTATCTTGTGGGTTCTAAGGTGATAGTCTACACTGACCATGCAGCTCTTAAATATTTTTTAGCTAAGAAGGAAGCCAAACCTCAGCTTATTCGTTGGATCTTGTTATTACAAGAATTTGATTTGGAGATCCGGGATAAGTCTGGTGTAGAGAATGTGGTTGCAGACCATTTGTCTCGTTTAAGGTTTGAAGGGGGAGATTCTGTCCCCATTGAAGATTCGTTTGCTGATGATCATCTCCTTGCGATTACCATGGAGACTCCGTGGTTTAGTGATTATGCCAACTATTTGGTTGGGGGAATTATGCCTCCCGGTCAATCTTATCATCAAAAGAAGAGGTTTCAACACGATGTCAAGCGGTACTTTTGGGATGATCCTTATCTATTATGGGAGTGTGCTGATGGCATTTATCGACGATGTATTCCAGAGGGTGAGGTACATGCCATCTTTTCTCATTGTCACTATTCTCCTTATGGCGGTCATCACGGTCCCTCAGGGACATTTGCTAAGGTTATGCAGTCGGGTTTTTACTGGCCGACTGTTCTCAAGGATGCTACTACATTTGTCCGTTCTTGTGACGCATGTCAAAGGACGGGTAATATTTCGCACAGGCATGAGATGCCTCAAACGGGTATTTTGGAAGTTGAGATATTCGATGTTTGGGGTATTGACTACCAAGGTCATTCTCATATTCCCATGGTAATCAATATATTCTATTAGCAGTCGACTATGTCTCCAAATGGGTGGAAGCTATTGCCACTCCCACTTGCGATGCCAAAGCCGTTGTTAAACTGTTTCATAAGATCATATTCCCACGATTTGGGATTTCTCGTGCTCTCATAAGCGATGGAGGGAAGCATTTCAATGAACGCCATCTTAACACTTTATTGAAGAAAAATGGCGTTACACATCGTCGGGGGTTAAGTTATCATCCGCACACAAGTGGCCAGGTGGAGGTTTCTAATAAGGAGATTAAGTCAATCCTTGAGAAAGTTGTGAATAAATCCCAGAAGGATTCGATGACACTTTATGGGCTTACTGAACTGCTTTTAAGACTCCAATAGGTGCTTCTCCATACCAGTTAGTCTATGGCAAGGCATGCCAATTACCGGTAGAACTTGAGTATAAGGCTATGTGGGCCATTAAAGAGCTTAATATGGATCCCTCATTGGCGGGTGAGAAACGACTTACGCAATTGAACGAGCTTGATCGAGCAACCTAGTGTTTGACAGCTTTCGGATTTCCTAAATTAGTTTTTAGTTAATTAGATTGTTATTATAAAAGGAAAACTCATCTTTCACAATTAGGGTACGCTTTAATATTAAAAACTCGAGTTTTTTTTTGCTTTGCTACTGGATTGATTCATCAAGACTATTGTTTTTAGTTCAAGCTTGTAATCGGTACTCTTTAATCTTCCTTTGTTATTCAATTAGTTACTTTCTAGTTCTTTAATTATACTTTGTTAATCCTTTCATTATTGTTAATCATGTTTACTTTATTTATTATCGTTATTATTAATATCGTTATGAGTAGCTAAATTCTTATCTAGGGTTGAAAGGGGATCTAGGATTGTTAGAAGGATAGACTAATTAATTGAATTGCAATAGTATGGTTATCGTTTGATTATCGTTTTAAATCTGGTTACTTAATTACTGGCCAGGATTAATTAACTAGTCTCGCGAATTAGGATTAACACTTACCGGGTTAAGACTAAGATAGGCTACGATAATTGAATAGAACTCGTTTAATGATAACGATCGCATGTTAAATTGTAGATCTAAAGGGCATAATTGAATCGACCGATCTTGTGACCTTAGATAACTTTATTGCATGATAGTTGATTACACCCTTACCCCTGAATAATAATCCTAGTGAACATGAAACCCTAGACTTTTAATTTTATTTATTTCAACCTTTTATTGTTATTGTTTTCTATTAGTTTAGTAACACAAATCAAAAAACCCACGAAATTGTTACTATAAAAGACGAACCTAGTTTAACATATTAGAATACTACCGCCTCCCTGTGGATTCGATACCTTACTTACCGCTGACTATTAGTTAGTAGTGAATTAGGATTACTTTGATTAAGGTGACGCGACTTTACCCTTATCAAATAGTGCTCGAGAAGATGAGGATCAGACACAAAAATCAGCTTGTTAAAAAAGATCTTCCTCTAATGCTGAAGAGGAGTTTAAATGCGTCCTATAGGGATTAAAGCAGCAAAAGCCCAAAAAAGAGGAAAGAACAAAGGGAAAAAAAGTGGAGACGAATCATTTGATGAACATTTTGTCAAATACACTATGATTTAGAATGAAAAAATGGCTTTATTTAAGGAAATGAAAGAACAGTTTCAGAGTGCTTCGATGATGGAAGAGCTTCCGGTACTAAATATTGATACTAGTGGAATGACTGAAGATGCGAAGGTTGTACATCAACTAATGTCTGCAAAAATTCGTTCCAAGTACACGATCTAATTTGAGTTCATTAGTGTTATTTGTGTCATTTGTTTCTTTTGAGTTGCACTAGTTTATGTTGGTGTTATTGTATTTGTTTATTTTAGGTGTGCTTCTTTTAAGTTAAGTTGTTATATTTAATTAAGAAAATGTATGTGTTGTTTTAATATAAATGTGTTTTATATTTTATAAACATTTTCATTTATTATGGGTGAGAAGACAACATAACTTTTGCATAGATAAGAGCTTTTTGAGAGGAAAAGTCAACACATATAATATAAAATACATTATTCAATATATCGTGATTGGAAAATACAAGTTTTGCAGGGACAAGATGCAGTGAAGAGATAAGTTTGTGCAGGAGCATGACAACATATACATTCTAGGCACAACTTTTGTAGCAATTTTAGTCATAGACTCAACACACATGGTTTGCATAGACTAGACAACACACATTTTAAGAAAGTTGAATGATGCGTGTCGTTATACACCAAAAATAAAACCTAAGTCAACTAACTAAGAAGATAGCGGAAGTAGGGTCGATCTCCACAGGTAGGAAACTAATTAACTGAAATCTTAATCTGCAAGTAACAATCTGGGGGTTTTGAAATGGTTTTACTAACTAAATAAGATTCAAGGAAGAGAAAACAAAGGAAGAAATAAATATGAAATAAATCAGATAAAGAGAAATATGCTAGGATTCGGTCTACTGCAGTATCGGCATCGATGGGTCAACTAAGTCAGTCAATCTATCAATGAGAAGGGTAATGGTTTTCTCCTCTCGGTCTCAAACCACCCTAGGGATTTTCCTAATTAACTCTCGTCCTCTTAGGAGTCACCTATCAATTCTAAGCAAGCCTTCCCTTCCAATCTCTCGATCCAGATCGGGGTTAACTACCTAGTCTAGTCTCCTGCGTGCACTCATTCAACTAGACCTCAATTAAATTGCAAAGATCGATTCTCATATTCAAGACTAACTAAAATAATCTATCCTAACATGCCTCTACTACAGTTTCCCTCATCCCAACATACAAGAGAATTAGCTATTCATGCTATTAACTATGCTAACAAAAACGATTGAACATATGATGATAGACATAATAAAATCGTAATTAATAAGCATAAACAATAACACACACTAATTAAGACGAGTAAAACAGTAATAAGGATTAAAACGAAAGTAAGAATAAAAGAGAGAAAGTAGTTTACAATCTAGCAAGTCCGGCGTAAAGAACAATCCACGTCGAATAACCCGAATGTAAACTAAAGATTAAAAGTTCAGAACTAATGAAAGATTAATGTCTGCTAATTACTGAATGATTCAAACTGAATAATAATAACTGCCTCCTAATGACGTAAATAAGAGTCATATATAGTGTCTAACACGACTCTAAACCTAATTAAGCTTATGGACTTAAAGCCCGTGATAGGATCTACTCGATCGAGGGAAATAACCCTTCGATCGAGGACTTTATTCATGGAAATCAGTCGATCGAGTACTTGATCTGCTCGATCGACCAACTGGTAAATGGCTCCTACTCGATCGAGCAAAAGATGTAGCTCGATCGAGTTCTTCTGGCTCCAACTCACCTCGATCGACCAAATGCGTACTCGATCGAGGTCTTCTGGCATAGTACATAGTAAAAGTCATGACGTTGGGCTTGATGATGAATGGTTTCACGCTTCCCAAGGCAAGAGCTCCTGTCCTGATCCTTCCATTCTCCTAAATGCATGCAAAGTGGACTGCTTTGGCTCGGTTTCTGCTACTATGCAGCTTGTACCTACAAAATGGTAATGAAAGTACAAAGTAGCCAAATAGGGGCATATGGTGATAAAATATCACCTAAACAACATAGAAATGCGTGCATAAATGGACTAAAAAGTCTATATAAAATACACGCATCAAACTTCCCCAAACCAAACCTTTGCTTGTCCTCAAGCAAACTAAATGCAACTAAATGGAACAAAATAAACCTAGGGGAATGGAGTAAGTCTCAGAGCTAGCAACAAGTCAATGTTAAACAGTTTAATGCACTCGATCAATCACTACAAAGCTTAATACGAAAGTGAACGAATCTATACAATCTTAGAAACAAATTAGACTTTCGACCTTGCAAGACTCAACCAAATTCGGACTCTCACGGGTCACTCTTCTCTCAACAAGCAAATGGTAAGTAAATATGTATAAGAAAGAGAGAAGAAAATATAGTCACTCACCTAGACTACGACCGACACAACATGCATTGCTAACTAACATGAAAGATGATTCAAACACCGTACACACGCACAACCACCGTTCAAGGACAATCACGTGCCGAACATTTGCAAATGTATGGATATGTGAGTCTAATTGGTAAGAAGGGGAAAAACAATTAATGGAAATGTGAGGGTAAATGGCCAAGCTAGTTCCTAACAAGACCGCAATAAAACGCGTTCCATTCTTCCAATCATCAAAAGTTAAGCTCGATGCCTTAACAAATATAGGCATAAACAACACAAATCCCATATAACACCTCGACAAGATAATGATACGCATAGGAGGTGTAGAAAACAACAACTTCAGCCAATCATTTTTCAATAAATATTTTTTCATTTTTTCTTTTCTTTTCTTTTTTTCTTGGCCGACTGAGAAAAACCTCTCGATCGAGCAGAACAAGTCACTCGATCGAGGCACATAACACAAAATACGCTCGATCGAGCTAAACAAAGTACTCGATCGAGACACTAATCAGCACTTCTCTTCTTTTTCTCGTAAATACCCACTCCAATCAATGAAACGAGCCAAAAACTGACACAATGACGTAATATACCTCGACTACTAAACTAGCTCGGCAAAGGTAGGCTAAGTTTAGGATGTAGTTAAGGGCAACAGGCAGATATGGCTTTATGTGGAGTTAATGGGGTAAAATGAGGAAAAGGGAGATGCAAATATTCTCAAAACACGTAATACTGACCACAAACCCAATGCGTGCAGGCAATAAGAAATCAAAGTTCATATACAAGCAAATGACATGAGATGTGGGGAGTAACTACTCTCATTCCTAGATGAACTGGTCATAAATGTCACCAGTTATAGGCTCTAAAATCTCAGAATATATAAGTAGTTTGCCAAAAATGTTGAGTCAAATCTAATAATCAAATTAAATTCCAAGACAAAATTCAATAGTTCACTATTTCGATTTCACTAAGTAACTCAAGAAAGGTGCAAGGAATAGCATAAAATAGACTTGTAGTGCGATTTCATCATGAACAAGACTCCAATCCGACTCAACTATATGCAAAAATAAACGTGATATTTTTTATTTTTCAAAATTTTTCTAATTAACATGAATGTAAACGTGAATGCAATACAAATGCAAATGCAGACGCAAAAGGATGTAAAACACTTCCCCAAACCAAAACAGACAATGTCCTCATTGGCTAGCACAAAAGCATATACGGGAAAGGGAAAAAAAACAACTTAATACATGCATGCTCCTAATGAAATAAATATGAAGAATGGAAAAACAAAAGGAACAGAAACAACTCAAAAGACAAAGCTTCCCCAAACCAGCATGAAACTGGGGAGCTAACATCACCTACTCCCATCCGTCTCCTCTGTCTCTTCTACCCTGTACGACGGGTCCCTCTTGTGACAACCCTCGCGAATGCGAAAATATAAAACATACAAGCATGTGAAATATTATGCGGAAATACGGTATTTTAAAAACTTTTATACATGCAAGTTTTATAACACGAGGTGTGTCAAAATATTGCAAACTAAATACGGAATTACAACAAAGAGACGGGGTCTCTTAAAATGTTAGCAAAGAACAAGTGTTTAACAAAACTAGCTACTATCGTCTAGAGGTGAAACTTCCAGGGACAACGCCCGCTAGCTCACACCCGAACCCCAAAATATCATAGCCAAAAAGTCATCCACTGCAAGCAACCTGTTCATTCATGAAAACATGAACGCCACAGTCAGTGGGGAGTAACTCCGGGTTCTCCCAGCCATATCACATTAAACGTACATATAAGGAAATACAAAAGTAAAATCATGCATATATAGATATCCATGTGAGATACGATAAGAATAGATAGGCAATTTTATAGATAGTGATAAGATCATATGGAAACAATCCGAAACCATCATGTTATTCAAAGACTCGGGGAAGACACTCTTAGGCAACCGAATACGCTCACTAGGGCTTACATCTCACCGTTAGCGGTATAAGTTTGATAAGATTGAGACTCGACAAACAAACCATGCCAAGTCATTCAATGATAAATCATATAATCATTCATGTAATCATCCATCCAAACACACCGACACAATGACGACATCTCTCACGGTAAATGAAACGCACTAGCATCGTGTACAATAGCAAGACAAGCCAATGGAAGCTCACGGAATAAGACATTTTCCGGAACCGTATACGATAAGACGTTTCGTATACTCATGACCTAGACAATCAAGTTCACGGGATAAGACGTTTCCCGGAACCATGTACGATAAGACGTTTCGTACACACAAGACTCTAATCCTCTCGGGAGGACGACGATAATAATACGATCCTAGTCTAAATCTGGCCAGACTCTCGGAATAAGACATGTTCCGATTCGACATGTGGTAAGACGTTCCACATCCAAGACTCGGTCAATCATAGACGCCGAGTACCCCAAATTCGGTCAACCTTCACGAAAGAGGCGGAAAGAGATCTATAGTCAAAAGTAAAGCTAGTACGCTACATGCAATAACACCACCTCGCAAGTATACAACATTTGACGGTCGGGTCGACCAACGCATTGCGTTCGCCTCCTAACAACGTCGTCATATCCCCACTAAACATGCATACAAGCATCAAGGATACACCCCATCGCTCCAACATTCCAGTCTAACGAGTATAAGGTGTAGCCGGGAAATAAGAGTTCATAGCACAAAATCATTAGTGCTCAATTCATAACATATGTAAAACCGACTCAAAAGAGGGATATACCAAAAACCGTCACAAAACATGTGATACAAGCGAATAAAATATCATATATCCAAAACATGAATATTATAAGTCACCATGTAAAATTATACGATAAACGAACAATCGGAAGTATTATAAATGAAAACCGTAAACAAAATTCACAAAGAACATCCAGCAGGGCTCAGCCGGTCAGGTGGACCGGCTGCCGGTCTACCGGCTAAGGCCAATAGTCATATTAGAAACAACATTGAAACACAGGATGTCCCAGCCGGTCAGGCTGACCGGCTGCCGGTCAACCGGCTGGGACCAAAGGGTCACTTGAAAATAAAGAAGAAAGAGGAGGTGTCTCAGCCGGTGGTCTGACCGGCTGCCGGTCGACCGGCTGAGCCCAACTTCTCATTCCAAAATCACGTAAAACTCCAACAATATACAGCCACTGCCCCAGCCGGTGTTCTGACCGGCTGCCGGTCGACCGGCTGAGGTCAGCAGTACACGAAAATGCCTTGTTTCACCAAGGATCGACTTTTGATAATTATCGACTATCATTCTAATTCATCAATTCTCATGTGAATACTCAATAAACAACATCCATCAACAATAATACAAGTCATAAGTTTATTTACCGTAATCTAAACACGGTTTCTATCCTAGAAATCACATAAAACACGTAAATGATATCGAGTAACCCTTCACTGTTACCTTTAAGCGTCTTTACTAATCGTCAAGCTCCTCTTCAACAAGAAAATAGTCTTTGTCGGGATCTTGGAGGTCACCACCTACATATAGATCATAAAAGATGAATAAAGTTCATCTTGAGAAAGACGGAAAGTTTGAAAAGCGAGAAAGACGGTAATTTTAATATCAATACGGATAGAGGAAGGTAAGGGAAGAAGAATAAGACGAACTTACGTGAATTCTATCAAGTAACGAATGAGATACGAAGGTTCGAAGATTGAAAAATGGATGGAGGCAAGGTTTTCTTAAAGAGGAAGAAATGTGGTTTGTGTTTGAGTTTGTGATGAATGAAAATTAGGTTAAGGGAGTATGAGGGAGTATAAGTAAAGGGTGAGTCGGAAAAGTCAACGAAAGTCAAAGACGGCTCAAAAGTCAAGAAAAGTCAAACTCGCCTTAAGGCGGGATTCTCATGAAATTTCGCGCAAATTCCAAATATGAACAGGAAATTCAAATTCTATATTAAAACTTAAATTTGCTGAAAAGTATCCGTAAAATATTTTCACTAGAAAAATAGGGTACATTTCCGGGTGTTACAATCACCCCACCTTTTAAAAAGTTTCGTCCTCGAAACTTGAGAATAGAAAAATAAACGTATCAAGGACAAGAATCGGTTTTCAAAATTAATACTAAAACTTTTATAAGAGAAACATTTATGAAACGAGATTCTTCTCGAAAATGGTTTAAGGAAATTTTTAATAAGAGCGAAACTCTATTTACGGATCACAAGAATGCTCGTCGCGAACGAGAACTCTAATTATCCAAACTAATCATTGTCGAAATAGTGAAATCGAAGCTTAAAACAAGTGTTAGTAAGTGCAAGACTAGTTACCAGACGTCTCCAATAACAGATCTAAACACCCAACCAAACACAAAATCCAAATATAAAAGCGAAGGAATCTATTTTCTCCAAAAAGAGTGTACACCAACCATCTTTAGACTATTTTAAAAAGTTAAATTAGAATTACGATATGGATATTTGAAAGTTTCTCAGGGATAGAATCAAAATAAGAAGACATTACACGAACGTAGAGCGACTCGAACATCGAAATCACAATTCGTGATACTAAGAGGTACGCCAATGAGCAAAAAGGACCAAAAAGGGGAAGGATTGAAGAGTAACGGATTGAGTAAGGATCAAATGAGGGAAAAGAGAGGAATGAACCACAATACCATCTTCCATCTATGAAAATTCAAATGTCGATCGCAACTCGACATCACTAACTGCACAAGTAAACTAGTCCTCAAGAGAGTGCAAAAATATCTTCAACATTTTCAATCATCAGCTCCTACTAAAATATTTCATAACCATAAACTTCGAGTAACAACTTCCAAATATTCAAATTCAATTAGAATCTTCTAAGATCCATCGGCACGGTAGACTCCACAACTAACAACCCACATAAAAATTTCACTACGCACTCTAATCTTCTTAGCTCCATTAAAACTCTTACTAGAAACTATCAACCAAATATTTATCTATGCAAACATGATCGTTAACAACCACCAAGTAAAGGACTTACCATGAAATCCTTTAATCCAATTTACTTCAAACTCATTATCCTAAATTTACAAGGACTTTTTCATCCACAAAAGTCAAAACACAATTCCTCAAGCAAAGGATGAGTACAAATTCCAAATCATACCTATTGCCAAACACAGAGCGATACGTCAATTTATCAAATCATCTAGCCCATCAAAACTCAAAATGTATCGGTCTTTGCTTATGAAAATTTTCTTCGAGATTGGTCACCAAGTCCAAATTCCATAAAGTAAACATTCTTGCTAGGGTCCAACATATAAGGGCAATAAAATCTTAAGTAAACTTCAAAGCAACCACTATAATCCTTAACAACAACAAACTATCATTACGATCTATTCGATCCTCAAGGTGATATTACAATATCAAGATTCAAAGTCTAAAATCACCAAGAGAGGTTCAACCTACTTATCCTCAATTCCTTATAGTCAATTAAACATGAATCCAGCTCCATAGGGTGGGTAAGTACCATACTTAGCGCATCATCAAAATACAACCACTAACTCCTTACATTAGCTAAAGAGAAAACTACCTCACAAGAGATTATGGAAGACGGACATGATACTATGAACACTAGGAGGCATCATGCAAGAACTACGATCTGATGGAAAAGATGAAGGCGGAGAAGGAAAACGAAATTGATCTAAGGAAAAGAACCTACCAGTCACGATCTCCGGGTGAGAATTAGCTTCGGCTCGGCTGAGTACAAAGATGGATCCCTTAGCTTTGGCACCGGGCGCAGGAGTCTGACGGTCGGGGCATTCACGAAAGCGGTGACCCGGCTTCTTGCAAAGAAAACAAAAGAGGGGCCTATCATAGCATCCAACTCCGGGATGAACGGGCTTCCTACAACCGTCACACATTCGTCCTTGAGCTTGAGGGCGAAAAGGAGCAAGTGATCTTGCATTGGAGTTTGAGGGAGCATTGAAACGCCTCTTGTTAGAATAGGCATTAGAAGAAGAAAGAGCGAGAGATCTTTTGTCATTGAAGTTTGACCTTGGATTGAAAGAGGGGGAAGGAGAGTGATTCTTCATCTTCGCTTCATCTCTAACGGCCTTCATTGAGTTCTCCGCCCAAAGGGCATCATCATACACCTCCCCGAAAGAAGTAGAGCTCCTCCTTACCTTACTTTGAAGAACGGCACTCAACTTGTTACGGTAATAGAATGCACGGTCTTCATCATCACGAATAAGCCTCGGAGCGAAATGCGCAAGCTTATTAAACTCCGTAGTAAACTCTTGAGCGGATAGGTTGCCTTGCTTAAAGTCTATGAACTCCTTGAGCCTTTGCTGTTTAAGCTCTTTAGGATAAAATCTACCCTCCACAAGATCCTTAAAGCAAGCCCAGTTAAAGTCCTCTTCAAGAGTTGCGGTGGCACTTGTAATAGCCCACCAGTTGTCGGCTTCCCTCACCAGAAAGTGCTTTGCGATCCTAACCTTGTCCTCTTCTCGGACTTTGTATAGATCAAACTGCTTCTCCATTTCACGGAACCAACCGGATAACTCTGTAGGGTCCGGTTCTCCACCATAAGGTACAATTTTACTCCTTGCAATTTGCCCCGCCACCCAAGCATAGCCACCCTGATGGTTATCCTCCCTTCTAGGGGGAACTTGGTTGGCATTAGCTAAAGCTGCATCTTGCTGATTTTTCAGCACTTGAGTGAGAGCTTCCATCATAACGTTCTCAGCTAATCGTGGTATAACCATCTTCATAAGAAACAAAAACAAATTAAGTTACTCCTATCAATTAGCATAAACAAATAGACTACCAAGTAAAGTCCTTAACTTCTACCCAACTCTCATTTATTAGTTTAAGGTCAAGTAGTTTAAGTTAGGGTTCACGTGTGTGCGTCGGGAGCGATAAAGCTCTGATACCAACTGTGACATCCCTCGCGAATGCGGAAATATAAAACATACAAGCATACGAATTATATAGCGGAAATATGAAGTTGTA
>JAIUZE010032464.1:0-23391 GCA_022085475.1 Heliosperma pusillum | reverse complement strand
CTCAAAAGTCAAGAAAAGTCAAACTCGCCTTAAAACGGGATTTTCATGAAATCTGACAGAAATTCCAAATACGGACTCGGAAATTCTAAATTCGACTCGAAACATAAAAATCTTAATTAAATCTTAAAATTACTGAAAAGATTTCGTAAAATATTTCTACTAGAAAAATAGGGTACATTTCCGGGTGTTACAGCGGCGTAGAGTTGTTGTTGTTGGCGTCAGGTTATGGATTGGACGACGGTTTTGGGAGGGGTGACGTGAGGATAGTGGGAATAAATGATGTCGGCGATGACTTGCTAGTAGTTGGCACGAAGGTTTGACGCATCGGAGGTTGAGTGGGTCGCCGACGAGAGGTGTTGCTGGGGTGGGGGAGTTCGACGGCTATCAAGTCACCGGAGGTTAAATTAGACGTGGCATGGTGATGATGGTGGGTGCGTGGGTTGTGGGTGAATGAGGGAAATTAGGGAATGGAGAATACCTTGGGGGGTGAGGGGTCAAAGGAATTTGGGGGTAAGAGTGGGGTAAAGGGAATCATTATATTGGTCAAACAAACACAAATAAAGGGTATCAGTCTTTTTGTTTCCCTTTCCCTTTGATGAATACTCACAACCAAACAGCCACTAATTATACTTAGGAACATTATTTATAGTATCGACTGGACACGACATCGACGTTGGTCAATGTGTAATAAGAAGCTTTACAAATTGAAATGAAACGTTATACACTATTATTATTAATTTTGTGACATAAAAAATCATTAAAATAATTCAAGGAAAAGACGACATCTTTTTGTCATGATATAAAGAAAAGGGTTATTTAACGTGAATAATCCAAACTATGCCTCCCCTTGTGATATTAATCCGTACTAAAGTTTAACACAAAAAAATCTGAAGTATTAGCTCATCTATCTTCTACCGAACTCGGCCAAATTTTTACCTTCTACAACAGGTAAGGTTTCAGGTCATACCTATGGACCCAATTTCTGTTCTTCATTTGCTTGCAAATTAACAACAGAACTCAAATTTCATTTTAAAAACCCAGGAAAAGACCTAATTAAATAACTTACTTACAGAACCCATAAATCAATCAAACACTCTAATGTCAAATTTTTGCGAAAACCCAGAAAAACCATCGATTGAAGACCATTTTTCTTTTGTTCATGCCTCCTTCCTCTTTTGTTCAGAAAAACCCAGAAAAACACTCTAATGTGTTGTTGAAAACATTGCCTTTGTTTTAGGGAAAATATTGCTTTCTTTTGCTAGATAATTTAAAAATCTAGTGATTATGAAAATTACTGTTTTGATCATGATTCATCAACTGCAAAAATGTCTGATTTTGGTATAAAGAATGCTGATATGGAACTTAATAGTTGCATTAATGAAAGTTTGGAACTTTGAGCAAAACCAAGATGAAATAATAACAATTTGGACTGACCCAGTTAGTGTAAATTTCAATATATTGAACAAATTAAGTCGAAAGTTGAACGCTTTAAGAAAACCAAGGAAATATATTACACTAATTTGTAAACTCTATGAAACCCAATGATAATTTGAAGCAATTTGGACAAAACATAAATGGAAAGAATTTGTACGAGGTGTAACAAAAGAAGAAGAATCAGAGAATTAAGTGGAAAAAAAAGAGAGAAGAAAGTAGTGTATTTTTTAAGAGAACCAAGGAAATATATTACACTAATTTGTAAACTCTATGAAACCCAATGTTTTTAATGTAGTTGTAAAAAAGGGGGATGAGTTTGTATTTGAAAATATTTAGTTGGAAATTTGGAATATCAAGGACTTCTAAGTTCAAGAAAGTGACGACTTCAACTTATTTTTCCTTTTTTCTGGATTTTTTTAAGGTGAGACCTAACAAACAGGTAATCGGTTACCCAGTACATTGCGAGATAAATGAGAGCGTAGGTTAGGTTATTCTAGGTTAACCGTTAGTATGGATTAATATGAGAAGGGGAGGTATAGCTTGGATTATTCATATCATATAACCCTAAAGAAAATTACTAAAATACACATCAGACAACATTAGTAAATTCTTTTGATTAACTTTTTAATTCTAAATTTTCCTCAAATCAGAAATACAAGGAGGAGACATTTGAAAATCTAAAAGTAAAAAATTGAAATTCTATAAGTAATATACTACATAGTAGTGTTAGGTTCATTAACCCCCTCATTAGACACACCTAATGAGGAACTAGTTAACTTATTAATGTAGTGATTCAAGATCTAGTGCATGCAAACAAAATAACAAATGATAAGGAGAAAAATCATTTTTCTCACATTGGAAATGACACGAAATGTGCACAAGATAGGACTCCTTCCTACTCTTGTTCTTGAGCTATACAGATAATGGGATGAATCTTCTTTGAGTTTCAAGTATAGAAACACTCATATTATTAGTGGCACCTAAACTATTCCAAATCTCCACTTATAAGTGAAACCCTTAATGATATGACTAATATTATTATTACTACACTTAGGGCTCGCTTGGAATGGAGGTAATTATTAAGGGGTAATAGAGTATAAATGAACTAGAAAATAGAGGAGAGTGATGGAGGTTGGAGATAGAAAGCAAAGATTATAGTGTAATAGTCCCTCCATTAAGGGGTAAAAGTTCCCCACCTTCTCCCCTAAGTAATGCATTACCTCCATATGGATGTAATAATTCCTCCCTAACCTTCTCTTTCCACCCTTCACAACCACCACAAACCACCAATCTCCTTCCATTTCTTCTTGTTTTAGCTTCTATTACCCCATAATAATTACCTCCATTCCAAGCGAGCCCTAAGTAATATTTAGAGAATATTAGTAATATAATGAACAAGACTTCCCGTAGCTTATTTTTGTGAGAAGATGAGATGTGAACAACTTGTGTATTGCTCAAATGAGATCACCAAGTAGTATTAACTAGATTTTGAACCCGTGCACTGCACGGGTGGTAACAGAAAGTATTATAAATTACATAATTTATTTATTTTGTCAAGCCATACACTTTTGATAAGTTTATGTTGCTTAAATTTATTTGAAGTACTCTGTTTTATTGTTTCTCGATTTTTTTAACTTATATAATAAGAGGTGAAATCTGAAAAGTGAATTTAAAAATATTATAAATTACATAATTTATTTATTTACGCAATATATATAATTATCTATACTCATTGTTGTACGCTTATTTTCATATTATCCATCTTATTTGTTCTCCTGGCCTCTAAATTCTCTACCCTCTCTTTTATTTCCTCTCCCACCAACCAAGCAACTATCTCAGTAGATCTTCCACCGCATTGACGACCACACCCACTCCTCGGACAACGGCATCCTTCCTAACCCCGTCTATCTCAGCAACCCCCCTACAGCTAACCACCACCCTTCAATTCATATCCTACATCCTCCAACTACCCTACCCCCTATTGATGATCCACCATCCCCTACGTCCCAAATGTACCTCCAGATCTAAAATAACAAATTTATAATATTGCTTAATGTCATCAAAATTAACAGCGATGTCAAACGCTCCCTTTTAAATAGTTAATTATTTTGTGAAAATTAACTAATAAAAACAATTTTTTAACACTTATCTGAATATGACTCAATTCTAAATGACTTACCACGTTAATAATACATCAGAAACACAATAGAATGCTGAAATGACCGACTTGATCAGATTTGACCCATATATATGACATAAAAAGAAATAATGAGGCGTAATATGATAAACAAAATAGATAGGGATTTTGCATTGTCTCTAAGACTTTAAAATTAACTATGTCATCTTAAAAAATAGTTTTTACTTAAAGAAAATAAAATAAAAATTAATTCAAATGCGTCGCATTCCTTTATTTTTACTAATATTTTTATCTATTGTTTCAGATTTATCTTTGACAATATTCATTGTTTAAATTGAGACTTTTAAAAGTCATACCATATTACAAAGGATTAACAAAGCAAGAAAACTTGTTTGTTATAGTATTAATAGTGCAAGTATGTTGTGCATTTATTTACTGAGTTTAGTATTGCAAATTATATAAGTAACGGTATATGACATAATGACTATTGGGTGACACTTAACAAATGAAATATGATTTGCTTCATGATAATATATACTCGATCTGTATTAAGAAGTGGTAAGATTGGATAAAATATTTTGATTTTAAAAATATGTTTACAACTATGCCCGTATAAAAGTGAAATATGAAAGGCCCTCTAATTATAAATTTCATCCCATTCTCTTCTTGTTCTCTAAAAACCAACGCACCATCCATTAATCGAAGGATAAATTTTCATTTTATTAAATAAGATTTTACTCCCTTTTGAAATTCACATTTTTAAAATTACTCCCTTTAAATTTTTTTTTTCTTATATTACTCCCTTAAGTTGCATTTTTTTTTCCAAAATTCCTTTAAAATTCTAACCTAAGTGATTTATTTCGTATGTTTTTGTACTTATTCCATATATAGCTTAGCCAATTTATACTATGAAAGCTATAAATATGTAGTCAAATGGAGGGAGAGTTCAAAAATAGAAGAAATTAATCAATTAAACTGTAGTTTGAAAGCAATTTTAGCAAAAAAATATAACTTGAGCAAGTAATTTTAGCAAAAAATTTCAAAAGTGAGTAATTTTAAAAAAATGTGGATTTCAAAAGGGAGCAAAATCTAATTTGCAGTTTTATTATTAGAAGCAACTATTATCATGGAGTATAATAGTATTACCTTCAATGGCGTAAATCATATATATGCCGTAGAATTCATCTCTGTCTCGAGCCGGTGAAGGAGGCCTCGAAGTGTAAATTACGTGCACCATGTTCATAACACATGCCATCAGGATCACAAATCTACTATTGTATTTTATCATCTAAAAAATGTTTTGACTTAATGAAAACAAATCAACGACAATAAAAAAAAATGTGTTTAAATCCACAGTGACCATTATACTAACCGCCTTTGGCCATACACTCTTGTTAATCAGTCTACTAAGTTATCATTCCATCATCTAATTCATAACATAACTCATGTCTCAAATAATAGTTTTAACAAAAATTCCAAATAACAAACGTGGATTAGCAATTGATTATTATAGCAACAATTAAATCGCCATCAAATCATTAATCGAATTACAATAAAAATAGAAATTAGATGAAACGTTCTAAAACAAAGTATAAAAAATAGAAAAACGAAAACTACAACAGGGAAGAAGCGGTGAAGGTAGGGGTTCCTATATGTTGATTGACGTCCATGGTAACTTGTTCTTCGTACTTATCCTCAACCCCAAATACAAAATAATTCTTCATCCTGCCCATCAAACATATTGTAGCATTATATAAGTATATAAATCATATAAAGAAATTTGAAAGCAATATAAAAATCAAAATGAAACAAAGAAGCCTAGAGTTGGAATATGAATACAGAGTAGGTTAGATATTCTAAATTTCTAATGGCAAAAATTATGCTAAATATTGTCAAATAGGATAGCTTCCCTTGATAAACAATTTCTGTAAAGCCCAAGGTTTGAAATATCCGACGAAATCTCGGCGTATTTCCCGCTCATTCCAAATTTGAGAGCAATGATCCTTTAGTTTCCAACTTTACATAGATATCGTTTTATACATTGATTCCATATTCATATTCATTGCCAGTTATTATTATACGGTATATTTTGAGGTATCTTTAATTAAAGATTCTCTATATCTACAATAAATAGAATATAGAATATGAAAATGTGAAAATAATTTAGCTTTTTTGTGGGAATGACAAGTGGCAATTAAAGAGGTCACTAGCTTCAGCTTTAATATTATATATGATAAGAAGAGAAATTATCTCTTCTTATTATTAAAGGGAGCCGTCCACCAAGCATGGGGAAGGGGGTTAGTTTGCTTTTTGTCTTTACAATGCATTAGAGTAGGGTCTAGGTTTAGGTAGGTAATCATATTGTTCAATTCTTAATTAGAACAATAATCAACACCTAAACACCTACCCTACCACCCCAAAAACCGGTGCCCTTATGCTAATATGGGTGTCCATTCTATCTTTATAATTTGTCATGTGTCATATGTGTGACATGTGACATGTGACATGTGACATGCTACATGTAATTATGCTTATAAATGTATATTTAACTAATTTAAACATAATCTTATAACAAATAAATTACACTTCACATTTTAAGTAATAACTTATAATTACATGTATGTAAAATGGGTCATCTCATATTTAGTTAATATAATCTACAACTAATTGTAATCATAATTAATCAATTATGCGTATCTCAAAATATTTCTTAAACATTAATCATTCTTAGTAATATAACGACTTAATTACTAAATTGAATCTTATTTAATCATATTACAATAAGACATAATTCTCACTTATAATTTAAACTTGTACAATTTAGGGATTAATTAATCTATATCGATATACAATTAATTAACTTTATTTATTAGGGAATCGTCCTTTCGGTGTGACCTTAAGGGATCAACTGATCACTACCGTCAAAACGACAGTAACGTTAAACTCTAGCAAGCCAATCGTTACCGATAAATGTGGACCAGTTGACTATAATATATATCATCGCTTATGTATTCTTATTATTAAGGATTAATTAAGTGATCGCACTATTGTTGACGACACATACTCCAACAATCTCCCACTTGTCTGAAATAAGTGTGCGTCACAAATTCTCTTATCCTATTTAATCTCCCACTCAATGGAAGGTGTCTTGGAGGTCGTACTTGCATGTGATCATATCTTGAGCGGTTTCCTCGATCTGGAGAGTAACTGCCTGACCGGAATTACCTACCGTAGATACCTTCCGAGCGTGGCCACGCATTTCCAGTTCACTACTCCAAAAATTGCCTATTCGCGCCCTTTACAGAATGGCTTAGGGCAAAAATCAAAGCCAATCAGAAACTGTGTCGACTTGGGCGAACAGTCTTTAGTCTAAAGAATTGACTTAAAAAGAATACTATAGTAGCACTTGCCACGGCAAGAATATGAGAATTTTCAAAACACTATAAGCGGTCACTGCCCGACAGAGTGTCCCATACAGTCTGCCTATGTGATCGACTAGTCATCTCTTATGACCCTATGACACTTGAACTTGCCATCACTCAACTCACACTCTAGTCACTTTGGAGACGTCACCTCATATAACCAATTAGGGGCCAATACTACGGTAATCCAGCTCACTTTAATAGAGTTCAACGTTGTCATTACTACCTATTTAGATATAACAAATCAATAAATGAGTTTTAGAAACTCAAACGATAAATGTGATTATTATATATGAACAATCGATACAATATTATTGATTCATATCTTATAATCCAAAGTATACAAGTTCCATGAATGTACATGACAATCTTGTCAAAATGCAATAAAAGCTTGGGTAGTGGATATACCATGTATCCATTTATTCCAACATCATGAATTGCTTATTTCTTCCATTCAATGTTATTTCTAATGACATGAATTATCTAAGTACATGTTTAGATCTCTATCTAGAGTTGGGCTCTTTATTTTGAAAGATGCTCCCACTATTATCATGATAACTTTGTTATAGGTCTCTTGGTGAAAGGCTCTACTATTAGTTTCTTATAAGCCACCTTATCCTCATCAAAATGTAGTAAGACTCCATTTGTAGAATTCGCAATGATTGACTCTTTAACATGTTCTCTAGTTATTTGTTCTTAATGTTAACAAACTCAGCGTAGGATTTTGACAAATCCTTATAAGTTTGGAAACTCTGATTTGCATAACCTTTAACACATAAATCAATTTTTACTACCAAACGCAAGAATAAATCCTTAGTCCTCCTCGAGAATCTCATGGATGTTCTTGAAGGCTATCTAATGACTCTCATTTGGATCGATTTGTTATTTACTTGTCATGCTCCAATTATATAAGTCATCAAGGCATGTGCATATCATGGCATACATGATTGATCCAATGGCGGAAACATAGTAATCGATTTCATGTGATCAACAACTCTTAGGTTCAGTGGATGACTATGGCTGTTTCAAAGTGATTCCACTTTCATCAATATGAAGAACTTTCTTAACTCGTTGATACTTAGATGAAGGATCTTTATTAATATAAAATTCTTATGTTAATGCCAATATTCTCTGTCATCTATTATTATAGATTCGGATACTTAGGATGCGTTATGTCTCTTCCAAGTCTTTCATCTGGAAATGACTTCCCAAACACTCCTTCACGGAAGGTAGTATCAGTACATCATTCCCAATGAATAATATGTCATCTACATACAAGACATGGAAGACAATTTGCTCCCACTGATCTTCATGTCCAAACATGATAATTTTAACTCCCACTTAACTTCATCTATAAACATGGCTCTTCGACAATTCGAGAGAAGCTATTCTCTTTTTATCATATGATCATTACAACCTCTACTTTCTTGCATATCCTTTTCTAAATGTCCATTAAAAAAAAGTGGTTTTAACATCTATATGTCATATATATTCTCACAATGAGGTGTAGTAATGATAACTTGGATCTATGCATGCTTACACCTTAACTTGGCTTTGTAGACATCCTTATGTTTATCTATGCAATTCTTTACCCTAAAGTTTTATTTACCTCGGAGAGGAACTTCTCTAAGTAAATCTATTTATACGCATAGATTCTATTTTGGATGGTGAGGCTCTTATGCAGCAAATTTGAATTGGAATTGGAATTATTGATAACGGCCATTTCATTGATCATTGTCTCATTACTTTCAGGTAAAATATTAACTACTAACCTTGGACGTTATATTAACTACTAATCTTGGACGAATTAAGAAAATTTTCTTTTGTCTCCCTATTTGACATTAGTTTGTTGCAATTTTTCTCCCACTCTATCTTTTGGAATACACATATTTTATAGGAAAATAGCCTCATGATCCACAAACAGCTTTGTTCTCTTGATCGTGAAGGATTAAAATGAAATGGTAACTGTGAGTGATCTATAAAAGACTTATTTGTATAGACCTTGTAATCTAGCTTTTTTTAATAGACTTGTTCTATCTTTAAGTTAAATAATAGGATTTCCATCCATGTCATATACAAATCTAGTATTTTAATCCCTTCCATAGCCCGTAAGGAGTCTTATTGGCAGTTATGAGTCTTTGTTTAGGGCTTATTTGGATTGTAAATCCCCAAATTTGAGTTCGATAACTCATTTTGACTATATAATTGATCTATCTTATATCAAATAAGTCGTGATAATTAGTCACAACACCATAAGTGAGAAATGAGAATCCAATTCATAACTTGTGATTATTACAATGATCAAATTATTATATTTCTAATTTCTAATATGATCAAATGTTTTGAGTCGAAATATTTTATGTTTTCGATATTAACTATGCATAATGTAAAGTTTTAGAACATAAACTCCATAAATCGAATGACTTGGGTTGAAAGCCAAGCCATTATAATCAAATACATCCATTGTTTTGCAAAATGGAAATAAAACAAGTTTTCATGTCTAACACGGAAATCAAAAGAAGTTCCAAAATGATATTCAAAATACAACAATAATTATGAAGACAAATAGCAAAATAAAGCCAAGTCAATCCATTGGTCTCCTCTATGTGGCCTCTACCTTAGCTTCCTCATCTTGGAGATCCCTTTAAGTTTACTTTGCCTTGTCCTTCTTCTCATGCCCTAAATGCAATTAAGAGGGTGAGAACCACAACTTGTATCAAAATACCAAAGTTGAGATTAATATCAATAACAAAAATATTCGGAAGAATTATTACCAACTGGAAGAACTCGTCCAACCTTAATATCTCCCAAATACTTGGGGCAATTACGCTTTCAATGGTATGTACCATTACAATAATGATACTTGTCGTCAGTCGCAGCACCCTTCTTAGGCTGAGAAGAGCTATTCCCAATAGCCTTTCCTTTGTCTTTGGAAGGTGTGGGCTTGTTTCCTTTGTTTCCACTCCTTTTGAACTTTGCCTTACTTTTAGCATTGATGTTCAAAACATCTTTGCTAGTGCTAGCATTGTAGCCCATGTCACGCTTGACTTGCACAAGCATTTTATGCAACTCATGGAGAGCCGTGGTGATGTTTTGCATATTGAATTTCACCCTAAACTTAATAAACCCTTTGATACGGTTTAGGGAGTGGAGTACACGGTCAATCACAAGTTGCTCGGGGATCACTATCCCTTGCTCCTTGAGTACCTCGACATGCTCAATCATTTTGAGCACATGTGGGCTAACATTTTGACCATCCTTAATGTTGAGGTCGAAAAATTGAGATGCGGCTTCATATTGAACGATCCTAGGCGCTCGTGAAAACATGGTCACGAGTCTAGTGGAAATCTCATATGCGGATTTCATCTTCATGACATTCCTTTGAAGCTCGACATCCATAGAGAAAATCAAGACATTCTTGATTGCGGCCGGATCCTTTTTGTAGGTCTCATAGGCCTCCCTTACGGCACTTGATGCCCTCGCATTAGGAGCGGAGGGATAAGCCTCGACGAGGAAACTAAGTTTATCATCTCCTTCGGCGGCAAGGCGAAGTTGCTAATTCCAATCCGAAAAGTTAGAACCATTCTTTTCAAGTTTGAATCGATCCATGAAGAATCTAAGCCAAGACACGTTGGTAAGAGTCGGCGCGGGAGGTGGGACGGATGAGTCCATTGCAAATAAACAAGTTTTTACTACAAAAATTTGAGATGAAGGAAATGTGAACATTTATCGTTTTAATACTTGTAAACATTTTAAACAAGTTGGTAATTTCGCATTTATATAATGACCTATACTCAATTATACAAATGATTCCAAGACCCAAATTCTATATCAACTCGGGTATATGTGAGCCACGGACTCTACGACCTTTATTAATACTGTTTGGTGGGTTAACTCTTTTAACCGATTCTACAATTAGAACTTTTGGTCGATGAAATTTATTGTCATCTTTAACCCGGAACACATGAGCCTACGGACCCTAATCTTTCCGTTGAGAACAACCAAATTTTGATATAATAACATTTTATTACCCCACATACCCAACGTAAAAAAAAAAAAGCACATCGGTGTGCCGAGCCTGCCCCTCTCGAAATTGGGATTCATGGGTTCTACTATTTGGTAAGCCTAAGTCTCAATTAATAAAATATAGAGGTCTTGTCAATTTATTATCTATCTCCTTTAAGTGAACTAAATTGGTGATCTATTGATAATCGTAATTGACACGGTCGAATACTCGATATGATATGCATGTGCTCATTATGGCGATTTGGCATGCATGTAACATATAAAGGAAAAATGCAACAACAAACAATTTTCTAGTATGGCCTTCCCTAGAAAATAGAAAATATAATAATCTATTACAAATTCGTAAACCAACTTCATTAGCCCCTTGAATTTCAAGTGGCACGTCTTCTAAGGACACCTTCTCGGCCAGAACGCCTTTCCGAATGGCACCGTCTTTAGGAAACTCCGGAATTACAAATATTATAATAAAATTATATGACTTTTCTATTATACCTTTGTAAAATTAAATCTAATAAAATAAAAGTGATATAGGATCACATTAAAATTACAACCGAATCATTATTCCCTTACATTACGGGTAATATTGATTAAAACAAAGGCCATACTAAGACAAATTACATAATTCAAAATTATATAAATTAAAAATGACATTCATCAATAAAAATTCAGCATAATGTATGTGTTACACATGCCAAATTTATGTTCCATATCGTCCTATATAACTTATATCGTATATCACCCGGTTTTACGGAAATGTGTGATAATAAGTAATTAAAATCACAAATCAATACTTAAATCAATTTTAAGCCCAATTTAATTACCCTAACTGCCTTAGGACTCAAAGTTTAGTCTTTACTAAATATTTGACAATAATTCAACTCAGTTTTGCATTATTTCTCATTTTTTACCCTTATTTACATAACAATTATGTAATAATTCAAAATTTAATTACAATAATTCATAAATTTGAAAATAAAATTTTTGAACATTCTGGAATATTTACACGACCTTCAACATGTCAAAATTTGAGTCAAAATTTTTGAATCATTTTAGAGAAAAATGTACTTGCATTTTATCGGTTTTATCAAATAAAATACCTAAAGCATATGAAAATCAATCTAATAAATTTTCCACTCTTACATCTGATATTTATAATATAATTTAAACTCATAATAAATTTCTCATGCCATAAAATTCGCTTTAGTTATTTTTGCTAAAATCATCACTACTTATGTCATTTTTAACCATTAAAAAATCATAAATCATGCAAAATAAATAATATATATTTCACTTTTACATACAGTAAATAAAATATGCATGTGACATCATACTAAAATATAATGGTCATATTTTAAATCTAACTATTTTTAGTAAATAAAAGTCCATTTTACTCATTAAAATGTGTTTATTTTACTAAATATAAATAAATTAAGAAATAATTATTCATAAATCTTCAAAATGACCTAAATTCATTATAGGACTAGAATATATAACATGCTCAAAAATTTCGTGGATTATCAAATAAAAACACAAATTTCTAATTTTATTTTAGTTACTTTTAACTCGTAAAAAGTAATAAACGATTTGCATGCAACATCCTTATGCTCCGATACGACACTAATTGTTAGGTTCATTAACCCCATCATTAGACATTTATACTGAGGAACTAATGAACTTATTAATGTAGTGATTCAAGATCTAGTGAATGCAAAAAAAATAACAGATGATAAGGAGAAAAATCATTTTCCTCACATTGGAAATGGCACGAAATGGGCACAAGATAAGACTCCTTCCTACTCTTGTTCATTAGCTATAAAGATAATGAGATGAATCTTATTGAGCTTCAAGTGTGACCTATAAATTAAATTAGTAAATTGAATCTTATTTAATCACATTACAATAAGACATAATTTAAACTTGTTCAATTTAGGGAATTAATTAATCTGTATCGATATACAATTAATTTTTTATCGATTAGGGAATCGTACTTTCGGTGTGACCTTAAGGGATCAACTGATCACCACCGTCAAACGACAGTAACGTCAAAGTCCAGCAAGCCAATCGTTACCGATAAATGTGGACCAATTGACTATAATATTTATCATCCCTTACGTATTCTTATTATTGAGGTTTAATTAAGTGATTGCAATATTTTTAAGAACACATACTCCAACACAGTGTACGAAGTAATAAATAAGACTCGATTTATAACGTGTAAGAAATCACAAGTCTATACTAGTTATTTAATATCATAGATTGAGGGGATAAAAAACGAATATAACACAAGGATCATGTACCTTGAATCTCAAATGTTATCATATGCATAACATCTCACATCGGGTACTTTATTTGAGCAAATAAGCTACTTGTCAAAGCCTTTCAAAGCAATAAGCTACCTGAATTTTTTGTCAAAAAAACTACTTTGTTAAAAAAAACGGGAAATATAGCAAATCACCCCCATAAGTTTTATACTACGTGCAATTAACTCATTTAACTTATAAATGTAGTAAATCAAACCCCATAAGCTTTTCTCAATGTGTAATTGTAACACCCCCCCATTTAACCAAGAGCCTTTAGCAAGACATTCCCGATTAACTAAGGTTGTTACGCCATCTCAGTATCCCGAGGCAATAATATCAAAGATAACAATAGAAGTACTTTAATTTAATCGTCTCAAACCAACTTGCATAAATAAACACCGTCTTACAACCAAAAGTCAAATATTGTTTACTTGATTACATAAGCGGTAGACTTTATTTAAAATAACTGAATTATAGAATTAATGGTGATGACTCCTCTAAATGTCTCATCTGATACATACCACTTTCCAATCCACATCCGAGGCACATCATGCTTATTGCAAACCTGTACGACTCACTGCTCACTCAATGGTCGTAAATTAACAAGAGGATCACTGCAAAAGTTTAGAAATAAGAATAAGAAAGCACATACGGTCAACGAAAGGTTGAGTAGGGTAACATACTACGCAATAAGGTAATTATTATGACAATAATCAACAACAGTTATCAATAACCAATAATGCTCTCAGATAATCAATATTACTCCGATCCCCTAACGGCCTCATCAACCCGCAGGTTGGCAACACAATATTGATTCATATATAAACTCTGAACCCCTAACGACCTCCTCGATCCGCAGATTAGGATCTCAATATAAATATAAATTCCAAGCGCCTAACGACCTCCACGATCTACATATCAGCATCTCAGTAACACAATCATCATTAGTCACAACATAGTTCATAGCACACTTGCACACAACCATCATATCAATCAATAAACTCATATCAAACTTCCATGCGACCATCCTAGCAATCAATACATGCCATTGAACATAATTAATCATCATAAACAAACCAACACGATAACCAACAATAAAATTGGCATGTCTCGGCCAGAGACTGGTCTGTTCCAGGCATAAGTTGAGTAGGATGAAACCCTATATTTTCGCAATTCTTCACGCACAAGCAAACGCAAGATCTAAAACCTTTATTCTATGAAACCGCTGCCTAAAATCATATAATAACGAATCTAATATCTAGGTAGTACAAATTATAATTCATCATCTTCCTAGATTTATTTCTAAGGATTGAATTCATTAATCTAGGCATAAGGTGATGTAAACATTATACTAGCTTAAGATTATTGTATTATAAAAGTAATTAGAACTTACCGTCACTTGATTAAAAGAATTGATGAGCTATTCTCCCTATATCTCCAATTCAAAGGCATCCTCTCTCTATTAGGGTTTTTAGATTTGAGTTGTGAATAAACAGGAAAGTCTAAGCAAAGGTTAAGGGAGGATTTAAGTAGGGTTAAAGTAGTTTAGTCGAGTTAGGAATACTAATTCTTAAAAGAAATTAGGATGGAGCTCATCTCGCGAGCTAGTTACTGGAGCTCATCTCGCCCGAGGCAAGGCGTGTCTCGTCGACCGAGACATCCCCCATCTCGATCGAGATGGGCCTCCAGTCAACTCCTAAGCTTTCCTAACCATTCTTATGCACCAACACGCTATTAAAACATATTATATAAATGACGGTTATTACAATTTACCCTCCTTAAAACACAATTCGTCCTCGAAGTTTAAACTCCCCTAACGGAGCCTATTAGATTACCTCAAAATGTGCTTGTATTCTTTATATACTAGTTAATTGATACTAAACAATTCGATATGCATACATAACTTCGCTAACAAGGTAATAAGAAGTCAGAAATTTTACATCTCATCCCCCCGATCCCCTTTAAACCAAACAGCATCCTCCAAGTTTCCCAAATATTACTTGAAATAAATACCAACCATTCCCATCACAAGTATATACCTACACACTTTATCCAATCAGCAGATATTGAGACTTAAGCTATAATTACAATACAATGTCACATGATCATTCTCACACTATACCGTTTACTACATCAAACGTTACATTATAGAGATTCTGACCCGACATAAATAACTATTAAAAATAGAGATGTGACATTTGACCGTCCTCAAAAGCTAGAATACTAATCCAAATAACAGTAAACTCCTCAGACCACCATATATAATGTTTGTACAACCATCATGCAACGTATTTGTACACAACTCGTATTCACGCAATTCTTCGCAACAATCATTAATATTTTATCTTTACCTTTTTCAGCTTTGCAGTTGGATATTATACCTCTTAAGCCGCGTTTATAAACAAACATAATAAAACTAGAAACAAGGCAAAGACCTACCCCCATGACGGGTAATCCAGAAGAGAGAAACACGTCAGCCAGGGAGCTGAGTAACAGATAATATCTCAATAGAAGCAGAATGGTTTTGATCATGGCGTGAAAACACACACACGCAAAAAAAGAATTATACATAGAGAAAAATAAAAACACTCCCCGATGACTAAGCTCAACTCAAACTACTCCACGATATTTTCTATAATATAACGCACTCTATTGTCCCAATAATAACCCAATTCCCGCCTCGTTACTCGGTCTTACTCAATACTCCATCTCATCATATGATGCTTCAAAGTAATCATGTATTGTATTCTCATCGTCGATCCTAAGCAAAAGACAAGGGGGTGAGAGAGCTGGGGGGGTAACCACAACCAATACTTCCGTCTCAATATCTATCTAGAACTTAATAGTATCAAACTCGGGAACCATGGTCGCATGTGGACCGAACAACAGAGTATGGCACACATGATTCAGAACTCGATATCGTTAACCAATCCTCTTTTCACTATCAATAAACTCAAAGTTATTCACCCACTTACCAAGGACTAAGGATACGACAATTTAAATACAATACATGGAAATCCATTGTCTTGATATTAGTACAAAAATCAACTCTTACACGTTAATTTTGCATCTCAGCATTCATGATAATACTAGCCATCATAGTATTATCCATATTTCACATTATAAGTCACATTATTTCAACTACACACTTGATAATCACAACTATTGATAACTCTGTTGTAAAATATACAGCAAGAAGCCCTAGTTTTATAACCCTCTTTCATGCACGACACACCGCAATTGGTAATGGCGACCCAAAATGATTCATAAAAGAGAATAAGCAGTGACGGTGCAAAAGTAATTACGAGAGTCAAGTTGATCAATTGGTATAAGTAGTTCACATCTTAAGATCATGAGAAATAATATCACACATTTCCGTCATAATTTATCGTAGTCCTAACCATCCTTCCTTAATACGTGTCCATACCTGGTAGATTTTATAATTTTGCATTATATCACGAAGGTAAGTTTTTACGAAAAGAAGTTTGAATTGAATAGAAAATCCTTGACTTGCCCTAACGCGAATAGCAAGAATTTATGTCCCCTAGTGTAATTATTACTGGACTTTAAGTATCAGGAAAATTAACTACCAAAATTGGTTATAGACGAGTACTTGCGAG
The DNA here is from genome assembly GCA_022085475.1 of Heliosperma pusillum. Classification (NCBI taxonomy): domain Eukaryota; kingdom Viridiplantae; phylum Streptophyta; class Magnoliopsida; order Caryophyllales; family Caryophyllaceae; genus Heliosperma; species Heliosperma pusillum. Next base: position 6,452 of record JAIUZE010032464.1, on the reverse strand, counting down.
TGATGAAAACAACCTATGAACTAAAGATAGGGTATACATATATATAACAATGATTAGGTTGATGCTCTTAGTATTATCTCCATTATGAGCATACTCGAGGGGCACCATCTGTGTCTTCACAATTATTAGAATTCCCATGTAGTTGTGATACTACACAATGCAATTATTAACGCAACTATAGTATGGCGATGGACATCATCGTCTTATTTATTGAAAGTGTCAACTTATGTCGGGTGAATAGGTTAATCTTATCGTAATGAACATGCTTAATACCCGTTTTTAATTGGAGTTTTATGTAATATGTCAGTTGGAACTTTTGTTGTAACTTTGGGGTTTTAACTTGAATTGCACTTGTAACTTTGTAATTACGACTTTTACTTGTACTTTCCATATGGAAACTCAATTTCCATATCTACTAAACCAAGGAAAAGAAGGATAGTTAAAGGCAAGGCAAGTGAGAAAGTTTAAAATCAAGGAAATCCATAAAAAGAAAGGTTTGAAGCCTTGGCAAGCACAAGCAAGAGCCAAAATGAAGATTTGAAAACTCGGTTTTGCAAGGGTCAACTTCAAACGAGCATATCTTGAGTTCTAGGCCTATTATTGATGCAAGGGCATGTGGAGGTTATATCTTATCCTCTTAAATCTCCAACGGTAGGTTGCACGCCTCAAACGACCAAGAAACGAGAGAGATATGCCTCTCGCAAAGACGTGCTGCGAGCAAGGCTGAAACGCAGTCTGCGCTTTTTCCTGCTCCCACGGACTCGGAAATACTCTATTCTATTATTTTGAAGCCTCACTTTTGGGTGAAGTTGAAGGGTATAAATACCCAATATTATCACACATCTAGGTTTCCATCTAATCTACATCTCACATCTTACATCTAGAATTTCATATTGTTGTTATTTTGTTTTATTTTCTCACACTAAAACTTGTAGTAATTTTAGCTTAATTATTTGGTTATGAAGAACATGGAAGACTAAGTCTTTTCTACTTGGTGTAATTTGAACAAGTGCACTACTCCTATCATTGTATGACTCTATAATCTTCCTCTCTTCTATTTAATACTTTTTTCTTGTGTTAATTTCTTGTGTTGAGTAGATGAATGTTTAGTTTAACCATCTTTACATCTCTGATAGGCTGCGTCACATGACGCAAGCTGCGTTTTTCACTGCCTCCACGGACTCAAATCCTCTTATTTTTATTAATTTGAAGACTCACTTATGTGTGAATTTGAAAGGTATAAATACCCAACATTTATCACTCATCTAGGCTGCCATCTCATACCATCTATCATTTTAAAATCTCATCTCTTACATTCAAAATCTCATATTGATTTTCATCTATTTTTCTCACACAAGGATTTGTAGTACTCTTTAGTTAATCTTTTGGTTATGAAGAATATGGAAGGCTAAGTCCTTTCTACTTGGTGTAATTTGAATAAGTGAACAACTTTTAGCATTATATGACTCTATAATCCTCCTCTATTCTATTTAATACTCTTTTCTTGCATGAATTTCTTATGTTGAGTAAATGAATGTTTAGTTTGACCATATTTACATCTTATTTACTTAATGAATGCTTATTCTAGATAGGTTTGGTTATCTTATCTTGAATGTGTTGAAGTAAGCTTAAAATATTGTAACTTTGGTTTAAAGTTGGAGTTTTTTGGGTAGAAAAAAGTGTGTTGTGTGTTATAACATGGTTTATTGTTGTGATACATGATTTTAGCTTAATCCCTTGGTAGAAATCTTAGAGCATGTTCCTTTGGTTAGGCTTGTGATTTAATGAGTATTAACTAAGTTGCAAAGGGTTAATCTTGGTTGTTTTAATTCAGGTTAACTAATTTCTTGGGAGGTAGTAGATAAATGAAAATGAGGGTATAAAGGAGTCATATTTGATAATTGTTGTTGTATCTTGGGATAATTACACCAAGTGCTTGTCTAATATTTTTTTATTGCATCCAAGGTGTTTGCTTTATTGCTTAGACTAGAAAAGTTTATACCTTTGATACTTTCATGTTACCATTTCAACCAAACTTCTCCATTTATGTCTTACTATATGTTGTCCATTATAAATACCCATTGTTTGTGATTAATAGTAATTAGTGATTTAATTTGGTGTTTTAATTAGTGTCTAGTCTTTCCATTAGTGTTTATTTAGAGTTTAGCAGTTAGCTTAGTCTTTTATCGTCTTCTCTTGGGTTCGACCCTTTACTTACCCTTCCTACCCATTTTATTTAGGATAGTTTGAGTCTAGTTGAGGTTAGAAATTGTTATTTGGTCTTGCTAGCTATCGGAATTAAGGACGCCGGTTTTTAGCTTGTCATTTATGACACCAATCACATGACTTAGTATAATTGATTATTTCGACTAACTAACTAAACGACAATACTACTATGGTTCTTCTTTCTAATATTCTAAGCTACTCTCGAGATTCCGCTTCTAAAACGGCACCAATCGTATTTTCTAGGCCCACCATTGAATGTCTATTTCACTATTACCACATCATCTCTAGAGTCGGAGTCAGATGAACTCAACTCTATTGGTCTATTGGTCTATTCGTCTCTACTATATCATTATCACTCATATCTAGACTCTCTTCCGTGTCACTACATATATCTATCACTTCGGCATCCTTATGGACTCTCTAGGACTTTGACTTCTCCTTCTTCCCCTTATTGCTCACACGACTACACTGAACCTGCTAGACTCTTTTCGACTTATAAAATCGATTCCTCAATTGTTCAGAAACGTGCTCATAGGTCAATTCATTTGGGAATTCACCAAGACCCTCATAATGTATATAATAACGCAATAATTCATCGTGGATAGCGTATTTTTGCATATATGAATTCCTAGCGTATACCATTTCACCTTCTCTAGGAAGGGTGCTTACTAAGACATAAGCCCTCAGATGCTCATCAATTAGATATCTACTATCATGTCGATTCCCATAAGACTCCATAAGCGGTTCTAACTTTCGAACGTGTTCTTCAAAATCCATGTTAGGGTGCATCCTACACTCTTCTGGACGCGATACTGATGAAGGACTCATCCTATTATGGTCACATACACAAAACAGATTAGAATCCAACAATTCATGGCACGCCAATATTTAATTTTCGCCATTTATTAATTCAGACAATGGTCTCGCGGTTTACCTTACACTCATATTGACATAAAACCAACGTCATTCAAAGGCAATTTCCCAGGGCTATTACTCTAAAAACTTTCCATACATAACTCAACTACACACAAAATGGCAGCCAAAACAAGAAGAGGCGGAATCTGTAATTCTTTAACTTCCTATTATTAAATCGTAAACTATTGAATCACATTATTGTCTATCACGCCATTTACATACTACTGTTTATATTGATCACAATTGATTTATCTTTGTATATCCCTTTTTATTTATCTTGGCACGTTCATATCCAATCCCATAATTTATATGTCACTAACCTTATTAGATCACATCAGTAATGTAAACTTGGTTCCTATGCGATAAGTTTACTTATAACACACATCCCAATCCACATTATTTCGATGAATCTTGCTTATACCTCGTCATGTTATTATAAGTTAATTTATATGTTATTACATATACTTTCTCAGACTATTAATAGGAATCGTCAATTGTACATATTTCACTCACATATATTTCACTTCACAGTCATTCAATTTCCCCCATCCCCATGACAATAATATTATTGGTTCATTATACAACGTACTCGACACAATCATACAAATTATTAACAGTACTTCATCCCATGGTAGCATATGTGCCTTTCTTGGTCATTGATCTTTAGAAAGTAGTAATAAACAGCGTAAGCATAATAATTCATCGCTTATTAGAACGATATCTGCACTAAACCATCACTGTCTCGGCCAAGCAGGCCAGTCTCGGCCGAGACTAGTACTGTCTCACCCGCGACAGCACTGTCTCTCCCGAGACACCTCATATGTCACGACCGAGGCAGCCCTCTAGTCCAATCAATTCCCATATTAACTCACTAATACAGTATATTCATGCTATAAGGATTCATTATATCATGTAGATAACATCATCACCTCATTACATATCATACACTATCACAATTGGCATTAATTTTCATAAAATCAACTTCTACTCAGTGGAGCATTAATATCTCATTCACATATCTATATTCACCACATGGTCTAAACCGTTTTCTCATCATATTTCTCATCACATCCACGTGCCTCTATAGCACACACACAACAAGCTTAATATTCATATCCCTTTTCTTTCATCGCCTCATATTCGAAATCTTATGTCTCATGACTCGAACTCACATTTCTATCAACGATCATACCACAGTCATGTCACTATTACACTATCATTAGACTCTCACAATTCAAGGCATTAGTAAAGCACATAACACCACACTCTAACTACCCACTGATAGGCTATGTCGCACACCTAATCAAATATAAATTTCCCTTGACTCAAATTAATGTAGTACGAGGGGTCGAACACAAGGTGACGGGAATTGCGCTAGGAAATGCTATGAATAGACTACTATCAAGGTCGGTTTAATGGTTGATTTGGTTTTGATGTTTAGCTAAAAATGATGTAAATTAAATAATATTAAAAGAGTCTAAGGGAGTCGGGTCACTCATGCAAATACGCAAATGCTCATGTTAAACATAGGAATTCTTAATATTGTTAATTGTTTAGGCTAAAGAGACCCATCTCTCAATATTAGTGTCAAACTTAGGTCGGGTCCTAGTGAACTTTCGTTATGACTAGGTCGTCCTACTACACATGCTTAGTCTAATCCGATTTCGTCCCTATCGACTTATGAATGAATTAACAAATTTAATCAATGTAATTGGCCAAATAACAAAGATTAACAAAATAATACAAGCATGTGGTAGAAACAATCACTGGTACAAAAATGACATTAGGCAAGTACAAAAGGCTACGGGCATTAAAAATAGCCGTTGCTTATTATAAAAGGCTACGGTTGTTGTCAACAAACCGTAGCCAAATATACAGAAAAAAACAAAAGGCTACGGTTTGCCTTAGAAACCGTAGCCAAAAACCTTTTTATATAGACTAAAGGCAACGGTTATATATTGACCGTATCCATTTATGAAAATAAATTTGTCGACAAAGCTTGTATGTTAGACGTACATACATACACTACAATACCAGTGAAAATAAAAATAGACTCCACACCCAACTCTCTTATTTCTTAATATAAAAAAATTACGCAAACCCCAAACTCTGCTAACAGCACGACGCCATCACTAGAAGGTCAAACCCCAACCTCTTCGACTCACGACGCTGCCACCACCTCTGCCATACTCAAATTAAGTTTCGGAAAATCAATTCTGGTATTCATTCTGAACAAATCAATTATTTTGTATGTTGATTTAATTTTTTCTTAATTTGATTTAGGGTTAGTATTGTACCAAATTTAGGACTTGTCTTTTGGATTTAGGATTAAAATTATATGGAATCGATCTTTATTGTCTTTATTTTGGTGTAATTATTGAGTATTGTACTAAATTTGATTTAGGGTTATACGGAATTGAGTTTTTTTTTTGTTTTTTTTAACGATTTCTCATTGTAGGGCTTATGAATTTACTTGTTTTAGGATTAAGGTTGGGTTCTTTTTAGGAGTGTCTATTTGACACAAGGGAACGTGAGGTAGTATGAGGAGTCAGGGGGTCGTTGCTTGTTAATCTTGTCCAACAATGTTACAAGGAAATCCTACAAAACAAAGGGCAAAGAAAGAAATTAAATAACCAAGAGCATCAATTTGCTTACACATTATCCAATTTGCAGCCCCACAACCATATTTATTCGCAGCCCATTCAACATAAGCCTTCATTGTTTTGGTATTCATAAGATATAATTTTGGAGTTTAAAGACCCATGTAATTATATTATCATCTTAAGTATACACTAAGCTAGGATGACACATATACACAAGATAATAATGGCATTAGTGTTTTAGCAACTTTTGTAATTTTGAGCTAATTTTGTGAAAGGTTTAGGTGATTTTGTTTGCGAGATAAATCAGTTGAGTGTGTAATTGTGTCTAAGTATAAGATATTGTGTGGACTGTTGAGTGACTAGTGAGTGAGATTTATGTGTCATTTATACATGGAAAATGGGGAGAAAGTAGCCGTTTTCAATTTTTTAGGAATGTTAAGAACGTTTTTTAAGTGTAGAAGGTTTGGAACCGTGGAGGACAAATTCGGAAACGAGGATTGGTTTGGGCAACTTGTGTGGAGTATTGATGTTTTAAGGAACTTTGCATCATGATGTGTGTGACACCCTCAAATTTGCGGAAAGAAAAAAAATAATTTAAATACATAAACAAGGGTGTCATAAATAAAAAGGGTCATTACAAAACGTAAATAATATTCTACAAAAGAAATATACAAGAACGGGAGACATATCTCCCATATAAATACGGAA
>JAIUZE010032462.1:0-14571 GCA_022085475.1 Heliosperma pusillum | reverse complement strand
ACTTAAAAGTCAAGAAAAGTTTATGACGACTAAAAAGTCAAGAAAAGGTCAATGACGACTTTAAAAAGTCAAGGAAAGTCAAAGACGACTTAAAAGTCAAGAAAAGTCAAAGATGACTAAAAACAGTCTTTTCATGAAATCTCTCAGAAATTCCAAATACGAACGCGGAATTTCAAAATAAGACTCCGAACAAAAATTCCTATTTTAAAAACTTAAGTTCTATTGAAAAGTGTTAGTAAATATTTTTACTAGAAAAATCGGGTCCTTTTCGGGTTGTTACATTTTATATGAAAAATGGTATCTTTTTCTATAGGAAAGAAGAAAAAAGGCTCAACACGCACAAAAACATAATGTACATCCACATTATCTGGGAAGAGCCGGGTATGTAGGAATGCAAGAAAAATGGTATGCAGAAGAACTGAAACAAGAGGAAAAGAATCAGCCTAATGAAGATCCTGCTCTTACACAGAAATCGGTGGTGAAGCGTCTTACTGATCGGGGTTATCTTTGGATTAAAGCACATACTCCCCCATCATCTAGTGCTCCGCCTCCACCGCAACTGCAAAAAGTTATTGATGAATTTGTATGTTCAATCTAAACAAATATGTTTTCTTATTAATTCAGCCAATTTTGTGTGTTCATTACGCTTACCTTGATAACAGGGATATTGGAAGGAAAAAGAGGAAAAGGGGGAGTTTATTCCATCTAGATTTGAGGATGCTTTGGTGAAAGCATTAGGGAAACCAGAGCACACTGGGAGAACGAGAGGAGTTGGCGGCTTTGTTGGTCTCCAAACTTATTTTGGAAAACCACCAAGTCGAGATATTTGTGGAAAGCGGTATACAGATGATGACATCAAATTGCTTGTTGAGAAGGCAAAGAGTGAAGCTATGGAGCAAATGAATGTAGTGATAGAAAAGAAAATAGCTGAAGCTTTGAGAAATGGTGGCAAATTTTCCTTATCTGATGCTACTTTGGAGGATTTGCCAAAGAATCATTCTCCTCAGGAACATGATCAAAGTAGTTGTCATTCAACTCATCTTAGTGACCCATTCATCGAGTTAAAGGTAAGTTACCGTCAAACACTATCTTTTTATCAAACGTTTTCGTATTTTGTCACCCGGAAATTACTCATCAAAGTAATTATATGTATCATTAGTCAACACCCTCTTCTCCCTGATTGTACACCTCCATCAAAGTCAATATAACCAGAAAGGTTATAACTAGTAGAAATCAGATTGTATTGATGAAAAATACAGAAAAGAGTCATGCTTCAGTCGTCTAATTAAATATAATGTATTGATAGTTTCTGTTTAACAGGCGGGTATTCTTTTTGTTATTACTTGTTCAGTTTAATTAAACTTGTTGGTCCTAATGTTAATGACGTGTAAGAATTTTTTTTCTCGTAACAATAAGTTTTATTTTGTAATTGTATTATGACAATGTTTTAGGAGAGAGTTCCATGTCGACTTGCTATTATTGAAGACAGAGAAGTGATTGTCGTTGCTGAGGGGATGGTTTCACCATGGGTTGAAGGAAAAATGGTACACAACACACCATAGACCATACAGAATGCTCATGTGTCCATCGATAGAGTTATTAAAGCAGTCGCACCACTTCCATGTCCATGGAATGGATTTAGTAAGGTTGGAGAAGTGGAAGGGAGCTTTGCACAGTGGCCGAAAAACTTGATATTGTTAGGCGAAGATGAGGTAAATTGATTTTTATTCCATAGTATTTAGACTATTATATGTAGTAAGAAGCCTAGCACAAACCTAAGAACTGAACATTCTTCACATTGGTCAAGGGTTTGGATCCACAAAGCTACAGAAAATAATACTTATGTAATAGTAATAACAGACCTCTAATTAACATTATGGTTTTGCCTTATACCATTTGATATATTAAGTTGTTAACAATTTCAAATTTTATTGTCATTATTAGGCTACTAATGAAGAAAGGAATCGAAAGAGAAAAATCAAGTCGAAAGATACTAAAGAATCTCGCAATAAGGTTCAAAAGAAGGTATAAAAAGTTAAATTATATTAATTTTTTAGAGTCTGATACTAAGGTTACATCAATTATTGTAAGGGCAATTTTTGACACTTTACTCTTTTATGTTATAATAGGCAATTTCTGTTGAGAAAGACAAGGGGAAACCAAAGGTAGGAGGAGGTGAGGAAAATGACAGAGCACCTCTTAGTGTGCAGGAAATTAATGACTTAAGTTATCACTGCAAGATTTTAGAAGAGAAGTTGTGCTCCTTCTCGACCAGTGAATGCGTCATAGTTGTGATTGATGCTTCAATTTTTAACTACAAAGACAATAACAATATTGAATGTTATTTGACCGTTGTTGAAATTAGGCAGATGTTTCGCTATTTGTGGCTAAATGTTGTAATGCTTCAAGCTTGGCAAAGGTATATATGAACCTATATCTTTTTTGGTCTTTTGTTCACTAATAGTTTGGTTACTAATGTCATCATGATATTTTGATGGAAAATGTAGTTTCTTGTATCAATGTGCAACTAATATCAAAGCCACTAAATTAGTTGCATACTTGTGCCCCGTGCAACTTGTGGAGTACATGCGTAATCCAAGAGATTGTGAAGAGTATATTGGACATGCAATGAAAATCCAAGAAGAAAAGAAATATATATATAATGGGAGCATTTTATGAGGGGTAAGTACGAAACTTATTATTAGATTTATATATGCATATAAGTTCTCCTAATTCTTGATATATATTGATTTGTCATGTTTTGATAATAGTAACCACTGGATGTTGGTTGTCATTTGCGTTGGATTAAACACAATATATATTTTGGACTCGCAACAAAGGAATCCAAAGAAGTTAGACATAAAAGTTGTGCTTGAAGGTGCTTGGATATTATATTGTGCTTATGGAGGAAGACGCAATTATAATAAAAAAAGCAAACTCAATATCAAAGTGATTGAGGTAAGAAAAGTTTTTAACTATTCTCATTTTATTTATCAACTATTAATTTGAAAAATATTAATAATAACGTATTTTTTTAAAAAAAATTTAGTGTCCGCAACAACAAGACGACTATGAGTGTGGTTATTATGTCATGAAATGGATGTATGACATAACCTTCTACTATTCTAAATCTGGGGAAAAAGACTTTGAGGAGGTAATTTAATTTTAGCTTACTTTAATTTTTCGTTGTATTTTTTCTTTTTTCGATTATTATTCTTACTATATATTGAAAATGCAGAATATTGCGAATTCAACCATGTCAATCAGCGATATGAATTTGGCTAGAGAAGTTTGGGCTAGTAAATGTTTAGAGAACATTTAGTATAGATTAGATTAAAAACTAAGACGTTTGTGGGGTGATTGATACATTGCACTGTATTTGTAACGATGTTGGGTTGAATGATATGTAATGTTGATTTACCTATGATATTTTAGTGGATAGTTGGATTTCTTGTTACAGGTTTTTAAGTTTTGGTATTGGATTATCAGCTTTATAGGAAAGTGCTGCCGAAATTTCGGTAGCAATTTTTTTATTAAAAAAAAAAGAAATTGCGTCAGTCCTGGAATAAAACGACACAAATGAGTTGAATCTATTGGCGATAAAAAGAAATATCAATTGCATCAGTTCGAATAGAAAATGATGCAAAAAGCTAAAGCAATAACATCGATACATACAAGAAATGACGCAAAAATTTCAATTGATTGGCGCTAAAATAAACAACAGTTGCATCAATTTTTGAACAAACGATGCAACAAACTTAAGCAATTACATCGGGCCAAAAAGAAGTGACGCAAAAGCTAGTTATTTACGTCGGTTTTACAAATTTAGTGCATCTGTTTTATGTAAAGAACAGATGCATATGGTAACTAGTTGCGTCAGTTGTTGAAGCTAAACCGACGCAAATAATGAACTTATTGCGTCAGTTACACAACCGGCGCAAGCCAAAAACGACCCCTCGATATACGACACCCCTTAGGAGACGCAAATAACCGTTTATAACGGACGCGGTATGGGTTTTTTCCATTAGTGTTATCAGATGAACGCGTATAGTATCAAGAAACTAATGTCACACTTATGAGATTTGATGTTACATATTCCACAAGGAGTACCACACTCATAAACTTAAAGACAATGAGACCAGTTTATTGATGTTCCTGGCCTAGGAAGCTCTATAGACCTCGGAATTTGGTTTACCAACTAAAATGGCCAAATCTAATTAGCATAAGGTATGTCAAAAACGGTCAAGACTTGTTCTATGAGCTTTGTTTTCAAAAGTAGTAAGTCAAAACAATGTACATGCACAACTTAGGGATTCAAATGCAGAAACAATGCAAATTATCATCATTGTTATTCAACTTCACCAAGACTCGACCTAATAAAATAACATGTTTTTGGATTTTTTAAATTTTTAAATTTTTATGGTTTTTTTTTCTTTCACACAACGGAAATAAACACACAACATAAATAAAGACTCTCCCCCAAACCTAAATGTCACAGTGTCCTCACTGTGACGCTAACAGCACAACAATCACACAACAACCAACAATAGCAATCTAAAGGACGCAACTAACAAAGGGAAAGGGGAAATAACTAAAAGAAAATACAATAAAAGAAAGTACAAGGATAGATAATACCAGCTGTAAAATGGGGGGCGTAGTGACCAGTTGTCACTACTACTCATCAGCACCATCATCATCATCATCTCTCTGAGCAGCACCAGAAGAAGAGGCCCCAAATGGCCCACCAAACCCACCAACCGGAGCATCCGGTCGGATATGAGTATACCACGAACGACCCAGACAACCATAATCATGACTGAACTCCATGGGAAAACTGCTGACGAGTCACCCCATAGTTATCGATCACACCACTCTCGTCACCCGGACCTCGATAATAGCTCGGCGGAGTCCAACCAGCAGTAGCATTAAGATTCGTCTGCATGAGGTTCTCCCAAAGCCCCCTCATCACCAAGTCATTATTAATTCCTTGGTGAATCCTAATCTCCCTCTCCAAGGCCGGATCATAGGTATAAGCAGGTGGAGGGTAAGGGAACGGAGTCGGGGTCGGTGTAAAGTGGGGAGTCGGGGTATGGGCAGAAGAGGAAGGGGTTATCCTCCGACGAGGTCGACGAGTCTCCGCCAAGGTGAAAATAAGCTCGGGTGGTACCACATCAGAACGAGGGGAGGGGTAGGTTCAGTCTCAGGATCATGGGCAGGCAACCGCTCCGTAGAAGGTAGACGGTTACCGGTGTCAAGAAGAGTTATCCACTGGGACTCCCGTACTCGCCACTGATATTCAGCGTTACCTAACGCATTAATCCAGCATAAAGTGTGGCGCAAGTACTCCTCGTCGACCCTAGGAGCATATATCTCGGTCATGGGTATGTACCGACGGTCTTCCCCAAACCCAACAAGTCTCCTAGCCAATCTAGTGACCAAAGCACCACAATCCAAGGAATTTTGGGTGGGGGAATTGACTCTCTAGAAAGCATAACACACTAAGCCGACCGGGTGAAATTGAAAGATATTTTAATGTTTGGGATTGAGGGTAGATGCAAGCAATAAAACCTCATGAGAATTCAGCTTACTAAAGTCCTTCCTACCAAACAAAATAAAGCTAAAGAATCGCAAAAACAACCTTAAACAAGGATGTTGCACATCATTTACAGCCATTACGTTGACACGCGGGTTAGGAAGACCAGTAAATAGAGAAAAGTAATCAACGACTTGAAAGCCGGAAGGAATAGCAGTAAAATCATCATCATCATCACCACGAGAAAGACCCAAATGACCAGCTAACTCAACATAGGACAACTCGAAATCCCTATTTAGCGACCGAAAAGACACACTCGTATTGACTTCGTCCTAATCAAAAGAACTAAAGAACTCAAGTGTCAATGGTCGGTAAGAAAGTTGATTAAGGGAGTATAATCCACCAAACCAGATTCGGTTAAACATAGAAGAAATAACATCGCCCAAACCGAGAGCATCAAAAATGGTGGGGGCACACACATAGAGTAGGGTCCATAGGACAACCCATAAGCATTGCAAACCTATCATGTTGTGCTTAAGTGTTAAAAACGATCCATGGGTAACTTGGGTTACTAGGAATCGCTTCAATTCGAGGTTGTCGGATGAGACGGGGTTCCCTAGGTCGTTTACTACTTCCTCCTTGTCTAGACAAGATGAATTTGAGGCAAATAAAACACACAAACACCACAAAATACTCACAATGGGTTCTAGCAAACCCTAGGTCGAAAACAATCGAATTTGGGTCTAAAAGGCAAGTAAGACGGAGCAATAAGAAATGTAAGAGTGATTAAATACTAAAGGATGAAGGAAGGAAGCAAGAAACAACAATTAAAAGCACAAAATCAAAGAAGGAGAAGCAAACCCTAGATTTTACGTTTCCAACGAAATTAGAGATCAAGAACACCAATTTCTTCAAAGATTGCACTTAAAACAAGTAGGATGATGTTTGTTGATGATAGTAAGATGATGAATTGATGATTGTAGAGTGTATGATAAAGGTTTATGAGAGAATATGGGTGAGAGAGAGAAGAGAATAGCCGAAATAATGAAGGAGAAGGGAAAGAAAAATGGGGAAAAACCAGAAATATGCTGCGAGACCGGTCGGACCGGACCCGACTCGATCGAGCAAAGTGATGTTGCTCGATCAAGCAACCTAGATGAAGCAGTTTTTCAGTATATGCTCGATTCTCGGAATATTTGGCATATGTCGAACTCGACCGAGCAAAGTGATGCTGCTCGATAGAGCAACCTAGAGAAGGCAGTTTTTTCTTTTTCGCTCCCTTTTTTTTTCTTTCTTTTCGTTCTTAAAGCGACTTCCAATTTTATTACCTGCAAGCACTCTATAAAATTCTTAGATATCTCCCTCACCGCACTCTGAGCAAAAAGTAGACATGTATTAACTATCCAAACTAAATCTAATTAACCTATAACATTAATAACTAAGCTAATTGCTAACTAAAATGAATTTTAAATAAAATTTACAAATGAAGTACAATTAAATACCGGGTTGCCTCCCGGCTAGCGCTGGTTTATATCGGTCCCGCACGACCGTGTTACCTCAAAATCATGGTGAATTATCAAGAGTGAAAAGGTCGACGACCTCTGTCACTCCTATAAATGCCCCATCATAATAGATCTTCAAGCGTTGACCATTGACTTTGAAAGTTTCACCCTTGTCGGTTTGTAGCGTAACCGACCCAAACTTGTTCACCTCAGCAACTGTGAACGGTCCCGACCATCTGGACTTGAGTTTACCTGGAAACAAACGCAAACGGGAGTTAAATAATAATGCTTTATCACCAACTTTAAATTCTCGCCGCATTATATGCTTGTCGTGCCACTTCTTTGTCTTCTCCTTGTAAACCCGAGCATTATCATAGGCATGCAAACGAAACTTATCAAGCTCGTTCAATTGCATAAATCGTTTCTCACCCGCCAGTGAGGGATCCATATTAAGCTCTCTAATGGCCCACATAGCCTTATACTCAAGTTCTACCGGTAAATGGCATGCCTTGCCATAGACCAACCGGTATGGAGAACCACCTATTGGAGTCTTAAAAGCAGTTCGGTAAGCCCATAAAGTGTCATCGAGCTTACGACTCCAATCCTTCCTGGATTTACTCACAACTTTCTCAAGGATTGACTTAATCTCCCTATTAGAAACCTTCACCTGGCCACTTGTCTGCGGATGATAACTTAACCCCCGACAATGTGTAACGCCATATTTCTTCAATAAAGTGTTAAGATGGCGTTCATTGAAATGCTTCCCTCCATCGCTAATGATAGCACGAGGAAACATAGTCGACTGCTACTAGAATATATTGATTACCATGGGAAGATGGGAATGGCCCTTGGTAGTCAATACCCCAAACATCGAATATCTCAACTTCCAAAATACCCGTTTGAGGCATCTCATGCATGTGGGAAATATTACCCGTCCTTTGACACTCGTCATAAGAACGGACAAATGTAGTAGCATCCTTGAGAATAGTCGGCCAGTAAAAACCCAACTGCATAACCTTAGAAAATGTCCTTGAGGGACCGTGATGACCGCCATAAGGAGAAGAGTGACAATGAGAAAGGATGACATGTACCACACCCTCTAGAATACATCGTCGATAAATGCCATCGGCACACTCCCGGAATAGATAAGGATCATCCCAAAAGTACCGCTTGACATCGTGTTGAAACCTCTTCTTTTGATGATAAGATTGACCCGGAGGCATAATTCCCCCAACCAAATAGTTGGCATAATCAGCAAACCACGGAGTCTCCATGGTAATGGCAAGTAGATGATCATCAGCAAATGAATCATCAATGAGGACGGAATCTCCCTTTCAAACCTTAAACAAAACAAATGGTCAGCAACCACATTCTCTGCACCAGACTTATCCCGGATCTCCAAATAAAATTCTTGTAATAACAAGATCCAACGAATAAGCCGAGGTTTGGCTTCCTTCTTAGCTAACAAGTATTTAAGTGCTGCATGGTCAGTGTAGACTATCACCTTAGAACCCACAAGATAGGCTCTAAACTTATCTAAAGCAAAGACAACCGCAAGTAACTCTTTTTCAGTGGTAGCATAGTTAACTTGCGCATCATCCAAGGTCTTACTAGCATAGTAGACCGCATGTAGCACCTTTATCTTTCTTTGCCCCAAAACAGCCCCAACTGCATAGTCACTGGCATCACACATTATCTCAAACGACAAATTCCAATCAGGAGACTGGATAATTGGAGCTGAGATGAGAGCTTGTTTAATCCTTTCAAAAGACTTAACACACTCATCAGTAAACACAAACGGGGCATCCTTATGGAGAATCTTAGTAAATGGTTGAGCAATCTTTGAAAAGTCCTTAATAAAGCAGCGATAGAACCCCGCATGACCAAGGAAACTTCTAACACTTTTAACATTCAACGGGTATGGTAATTGCTCAACCACTTCCACTTTAGCCTTATCCACTTGGATGCCTCGTCCAGACACCAAATGACCAAGTACCACCCCTTCAGTTACCATGAAGTGGCACTTTCCCAGTTTAACACAAGATTAATTTTCTCACAACGTTGTAAGACTTTGGTTAGATTAGCTAAACAACTATCAAAATCGGTCCCATAAACACTGAAGTCATCCATAAAGACCTCTATAATAGACTCGATATAATCAGCGAAAATAGCCATTATACAACGTTGAAAGGTGGCGGGGGCATTACATAACACAAAAAGGCATTCTTCGGTAAGCAAAGACACCATAAGGGCATGTGAAGGTAGTCTTTTCCTGATCGTCAGGATGAATGGGGATCTGAAAGAATCCCGAGTAGCCGTCTAGATAGCAAAAATATTTATGACACGCTAGACGCTCTAACATTTGGTCAATATAGGGAAGAGGTGTGACACCCCGCGATTTAGCACTAAAGTAAACACATCGATTTGCAGCTGAAAATACGAGATTTTAAAAACTTTAAAAGCAAAACCCGCGAATGTCACTATGTTACAAAACCAAAACTTAATTTAATAAATCGTTTATACAAATTGTACCTTAAATAAATATAAGGGACGTCGATCCCTTGATAAAACACAGTGAAGATAATAAACTAATATAAACTACACGCTACGGGTGAATCGCTGTAAGAACAACGCTCGCTAGCTCACTCGCCACAAACCCATGCAAAACACCAACCTGCAACCTGTTCATTCATTAAAAATGAATGCCAAAGTCAGTGGGGAGTAACTCAGGGTTCTCCCAGCCATATCACATCAAAACGCACATAAATAAGCATATAGTCATGTGTCATCATGCAAACATATATATATCATGCCAATTGTGAGAATAACATTATGATAATAACAATATACGAGTAAATAAAACCATCATCCATTATCATCATGTGATACAAGACTCGGGGAAGACTCCCTTTGGCAACCATATAGAACACTAAGGGCTTGCATCTCACCATTAGCGGCATATGCTTGAGAAAGTTTGGGACTCGACATACAAACCAATCATGGGCATCCAATATCAAGTCAACTATACAATCCATCATATGATCAGACATAAGCATACACACTCTCACGGTAAATGACACGCACTAGCACCATGTACATAGCAAGTATGATAAAAAACACGTCCACGGGATAAACGTTTCCCTGAACCCATACACGTTAAACGTTTCGTATATGAAAGACTCATTTCCTCCCGGTAGGACGACGATAATAATACGGTCCTAGTCTAAACCTGGCCAGACTCTCGGAATAAACGTGTTTCGATTCGACATACGATAAACGTTTCGCATCCAATACTCGGTCAAACACAGAAGCCGAATACCCCAAATTCGGTCAAACTACTCGAAATAGGCGGAAAGAACACAAGAATCATAATCAAGCGGTACGCTACATGCAATGACACCACCTTGCAAGGATAAGACATTTGCCGGCCGGGTCGATCAACGCATTGCGTTCACCTCCCAACAACGTCGTCATATCCCCACTAAAACATGCGTACAAGCATCAAGGATACACCCCATCGCTCCGACATTCCAGTCTAACGAGGATAAGGTGTAGCCGGGAAATGAGAGTTCAAAGCACTCAACAAGTAGTGCTCAAATCAAAACATAAGGTAGAACCGACTCAAGAGGGGACATATCAAAACCGTCACAAAACATGTGATATAAGCATATGAGATATCATATATTCTGAACATGAATATTTAATGTTATTACGTAAGTTTATACGATAAACAAACCATACAAACTATTTCATGTGAAGTCATATGGAAAAGAAATGAGAATAAGCTACAGGGGGTTGCCAGCCGGTCAGGGGGGACCGGTCGCCGGCTACCCGGCTGGCACTGTAATAACCCGTAATTTGAGAGACCGAAATTATATTTGAAAAATAATAAATTTAATTTATTTTAATTTGTTACGATTTATTTGAATTTATGATAATTTAATATAATTATTTTGAATTTATTCGGAATTAAAGAGTAGGTTTTACGGTTTAAACCCGAACTTCATTTAACTATTCCCGAGTCAACTTAAGTCCCGAAACAAACCCGAAACCCGACTCCTACATGTGCCACACGCCCAAAACAGCTTTTTCCCTCATTTTAAGGCTTTTGATTACTTTGATTAAACTAATACAAATATCTAAGATATTTGTAACTTTATCGATCTGTCAACTTAAATTCCGCAACAAATCGCTTAAAAACAGACCCGATTTCTTCCTCTTCCACACGCCCCCCCTCTTGTCTCTAAGGATTAGATATTTCATTTCTTTTAATTAAACTAACATAATATCTAATAATATCTAGATATTTGATTAAACTAATATCTAATAATATCTAGATATTTACCATAATATATTTATAAAACCCGAGTCAATCCCGTAACAACAAGTTCAAAACCCGACTCCCATTAACCCCTATAATACACGGCACAACCTCCCCCAATTACTCACTAATTATCTTTTCATTTTACATTAAATCAACTTAATATCTAATTAATACCTTCTTTAGTATAATCACCATTGTTCTTGGTGTTCTTGATCGTTCTTGAGCAAAATCGTCACAAAACCTTCGTTACTTGGTCAAATCCGTTCTAAATTATATTTCTAAAGTCTCCTCTCCGCTCTTCATCTCCGAGTACGTTTCATTTTCAATTCCGACAAAATCGTTTTCAACACTTTAATTGTTGAAATCAAGTTTTAATTCTAATAATGTTATTTTTGTCATTTCTTATAGGAAAAGATTATGAAGACGAGTTTGGTGACTCGTATATTTTAGAAGAAGATTAGTAGACAGGTTTTTAGTTCTTATTTTGGGTGCTATTTGGTTTTGTGCTAGCTAAGGTAACGATTACCGAGTTACTCGACGAATTAATGTTACATACTTTTACTTATGTTATTGTTATTTACGGTTTTAAGTAGTAACATGCTAGGTTGTTATTATTATTAAGTTTTATGAGTTTTTAACATATTTAGTGTTCTTGACATGTTGGATGATTTGTTCATAATTATAATTTTAGTATGAATGATGGTTGATTTGTTTGTTAAAATGGATGGTTGTTAATTAAAACATGTTAGAAATAAATTTGGGTTGTTGTTGGTGGTGGCCGTGTGTGGTGGCTGTTTTGGTGGCCGAGAAACCAGACCCGGTTCAGGCCGATTCAAGCCGGTCCAGGCCGGTCTAGGTTGGCCCATTAATTTGCCTTTGGGCTTGTGTCGATACTTGATTATTTTGTTGTTGTTTTGACGGGTTTTTAATATGTTAAGCATGCGGGAAATATTAAGAAACGATTTTAGAAATGTTGACCAAAACAGGCCCAAACCAGCCCGTGGGCCCGGTTCAGTCTCGGCTTGGTCCGGTCTTGGCTGACCCGTGAGCTTCCTTTAGGCTTGTGACGGTTTTTGAGTTTAGTGTTATTATTATATCATGTTTTGTAATATTTAGCAAGTGGGAAATTTTAATAAGTAAATTATTTAATTAAACGGTTTTTTCATAAATACCTTTTCAAGTATTTCTCCATTTTTAGAATTAATAGGCAATGGAATGTAGTTTAAAGTTGATATCCTTTATCAAGAGCGGGTTTCGTAGATTAATATTCACATGTTAGGAATTAAAATAAAATAGCATGAAATGAATATGATGTTCTTATGTTCAAGCCTAAATGGCTAAGACTCTGTTTCTAGCCGGTTTGACCAAACGGGTTTGGTCAAACTATGATCTAGTCAGCCCCGTTTTGGCTGATGACCCATCGCGGGACTTGGGTCGGGGATTGATGATCATTATTTATATACATATTTTATGCTTCCCTTAGACACATATAACTCGATTTACCGTCTTTCCTTTCTTATTTCTATGCTATTTTAGCTAGAATATCGATTCTGCCGTTCTATTATGTTTTAATGCAGATTGGATGCATTTGGAGCTTTTTTAGTAGATATGAAGCATGGCGGAGTCGGATCGTAGAAGGTTAGGCATGGGAATCGAGAACAAAAGAGAAGAAATGAAGAAAATCGAAGAAACGAGCCAAAAGAAGGTCTGCTCGATCGAGCAAACTATACTTGCTCGATCGAGTCGGTCTGAAGGTTGCTCGATCTAGCAACATACCCTTGCTCGATCGAGCAACCTTGTTTTTCGACGACTTTTTCCTATTTTCCTAAACTTTAACCTAATTAATTAGATTTTTTGTATTATAAAAGGAAAGCTTGTCTTTCAGGCTTTTCTATGCTTTCTTAGGCTATTGAATACTTTTAGGCTTTAATTCAGAAACCCTAATTAGTTTACTTTTCCTCCGGATTTGATTCATCAAAGGCGATTGTCTTTAGTTCAACTTGTATTCGGTATTCTTCAATCTTTCTTTATTATTCAGTTAATTGTCTTCTAGTTCTTTAATTATTCTTTGTTCATCCTTTCATAATTGTTAATCATGTTTACTTTAATTATTATTGTTGTTGTTTATATCGTTATGAGTAGCTAAATTCCTTTCTAGGGTTAAAAGGGGATCTAGGATTGTTAGAAGGGGTAGATTAATTGATTGAATTGCAATTGCATGGTTATCGTTTGATTATCGTTTTAATTCTAATTGTTTGATTACTGGCCAGGATTAATTAACTAGTCTCGCAAATTAGGATTGACACCGACCGGGTTAAGACTAAGATAGGCTACGATAATTGAATAGAACTCGTTTAATGATAGCGACCGCATGTTAATCGTAGATCTAAAGGGCATAATTGAATCGACCGATCTTGCGACCTTAGATAACTTTATTGCATGATAGTTGATTACTCCCTTACCCCTGAATAATAATCCTAGTGAACCTGAGACCCTTGACTTTTAATCTCATTGTTTTTAACCTTATTAGTTTGTTATTGCTTATTATTAGTTGTTATTATTATTGTTATTAGTTGTTATTGTTTACTTTAGTTGTTGTTATTAATTGCTATTAGTTTAGAACTCAAATCGCAAAACCCAGAAATTGTTACTTAAGAGACAAACCTAGTTTAACAGATTAGAATACTACCGCCTCCCTGTGGATTCGATACCTTGCTTACCGCTGACTATTAGTTAGTTGTGACTTAGGTTTACTTTGATTAAGGAGACGCGACTTTAACCTTATCAAATTTGGCGCCGTTGCCGGGGAGGCAACAGTTTTCTGTTTGTTTCTACTTAGTTTGCCTTTTTCGTCTCAGGGAACCTAAGTTCCTTGAGACCGTTCTCATCCTTTTCTTTAGTTTTTGTTTATGCCCAGGTGTTCTAGGTCCGTTCTCGTGCCCTACGATTCCGAACCAGAGAAGACTCTCCGGTCTAGACGAAACTTTTGGAAGGAAATTCAAGAAGCTGAAGACTTGAGTACGCTTGAAACAGTTTACGCCGAATTTGTCGCAGAAAAACCGTCCTTAGAAGAGGATACACCTATTTCTGCACCTACTACAACCATGCCTACTCTAGCCAGCCACTCGGAGCCTACTGTTGCATCTATTCCCAAGGGATTTCACCTCCCTACTACGGGTAATAGTACTTTTGAGATTCGTCCATCTTATATC
>JAIUZE010032461.1:0-21344 GCA_022085475.1 Heliosperma pusillum | reverse complement strand
AAATTTCTTCATAGGGCAACCTTGCACTTGAGTGAAACCTTTCGCCACTAGTCGTGCCTTGTATGTATTTGGTTGTCCTTCTACAGAATGCTTTATTTTATAAAGCCATTTGCACTGAAGAGGCCGAGCCTTATCAGGTAAGTCAACCAGATCTCATACGTTATTCTCATACATAGAGTCCATCTCGGATTGCATGGCTTCAAGCCATAGCTTAGAGTCGGAACATGTCATGGCACCTTTATAGGTAGCGGGTTCGTTACTCTCTAGGAGTAAAACGTCATCTCTCCCATTCTCCTTGACCATACTAATGTATCTGTCTGGAGGAATGGAGACTCTACCCGACCTCTTGGGTTCCTCAGGAATATTTACCGCAGCCGATGATGAAGGAACAGTTTCCTCCATTGGTTGCTCGGTTGTTGGTTCTTGAATCTCCGACAGTTCGAAGGTTCTATCATCTGTCTTGTTCTCGAGGAAAATTTTCTCTAGAAACTTCGCAACTAGCCGACTAAACAAAACACGGTTTTCTGTAGGCGAATAAAAGTAATGACCAAAAATTCATTTGGATTAACCAATAAAGTATGTCTGGACGATCTGGCTGAGTTATGTCAGGCTCTCCACTTGGACATAAGCATAGCAGCCCAAACCCGACTAAAGGACAGTAGGGACAGTTCCTTCCTAATTCATATGGAGTCTTGTCTACAGCTTTAGAAGACTTCGGTTAATATTAAGCAGCTGACAAAAGAGCAATCCCATAATGAGTCAGGCACAACCGTGTGACTCATCATGGATCGCACCATATCAAGCAATGTTCGATTTCTCCGTTCGGACACACCATTCAATTGTGGTGTTCCAGGTGGAGTTAACTGTAGTACTACACCACAGTCTTTAAGGTGTTGATCAAACTCATTCGAAAGATATTCGCCACCACGATCTGAAAGTAGTGCTTTAATCTTTCTATCCAGCTGGTTTTCAACCTTATTCTGGAATTCCTTGAACTTGTCAAAGGACTCACTTTTATGCTTCATTAAGTAGACATAACCATATCTACTCAAATCGTCCGTGAACGTGATAAAATACCTATAGCCATCTCTCGTTTATGAAATAGGTCCACACACATCAGTATGTATGAGTAATAATAGGTCAGCAGCGCGCCATTCCATACACCTTTGAAGGAAATCGAGTCATTTTGCCTATGAGAACATGATTCACACGTGCCAACAAGATTAATAGTCCAAATGGGAGAGAGATAGTCCCATTATCAATGAGCTTTACGCGGTTTCATTTGTTTTAACACGGCAATGCCATAAGAGGTTTGATCTTTGTCACCAACCTCGCTTTCGTATTACTCACGGCATTATATCTGTGGTTAGATCTAAAACATATATTCCATTCATGGAAAGAGCTTTACCATAAATCATATCGTTTAAAGAGAAAATACAGCTATTATCCTTATTACAAACGAAAATCCGTCCTTATCAAGTACGGAAACTGAAATAATGTTTTTCGACAAACTGGGTACATAGTAACAATTATTCAGCAATAACTCAAAACCACTAGGGAGTTGGATTACATATGTTCCCACTGAAACGACAGCAACTCTAGCTCCATTCCCCACTCGCAGGTCCACATCACCCTTTGCGAGAGTTGTGATGCTTCTTAGGCCCTGCAAATGATTACACAGATGAGAACCACAACCAGTATCTAGTACCCAAGTTCCGAAACTTGTATGGTTAATCTCAATCATATGAATAAAAGATGACGTACCAACAGGAGTGACGCGGCCTGATTTTACGTCTTCAGCATACACGGGACAGTTCCGCCTCCAATGGCCAGTCTTGTGGCAATGGTGGCACTCCACGTATTCTTTGCTCTTTGTCTTGCCTTGTGAACTACCGCTAGTCTCACCAGGCCCACTCTTTACCATTCCTGGCTTTTTGAACTTTGGCTTCCCTATAGCTAGGTCAGCTTGAGCCTTGCCCTTACCCCTACCCTTGTTGTTAATCATGAGAACGTCCTGTTTCACGCTCCCACTCAATATCAGATCACTCTCGGTCTGTACGAGAAGTGAGTGGAGCTGATGAAGACTTTTCTTCATGTCATTCATATAGTAATTTGCCCTGAAAAGGGCAAAACCATCATGAAGTGAATGAAGCAGTCGATCAATAATGATCGTCTCATCGATTTTACAACCAAGAGCCTCCAGCTTCTCGACATTCTCGATCATAGCAAGAATGTGTGGGCTAACCGCTTGGCCTTTCTGGAGTTTCGCTTCAAAGAAGCGACATGTGTACTCATAGCTAACGATCCTCGGAGCTTTCGAGAACTCGTTAGAGAGAGTGGTGAAAATCTTGTTTGCACCCTGGGCTATGAATCGCCTATGCAAATTGGATTCCATTGCAAAGATGAGTACGTTCTTTAACGCACCCGCCTCCATAACGAAATCACTATAAGCAAGTGATGCATTGGCTCCTGCATTGGGGCCTGGGTTAGTTGGTAGTGGCTCAGTCAAGTACTTGAGCTTACCGTCAGCAATGGCAACATTCCGTAATGCCGCCTCCCAGTCCGCAAAGTTGGACCCATCATTCTTCAGTCGCGTGGACTGATTCATGTTGTCCATAAAGATCTTTAGCCAGGACTCGCGAGCGAGTGTAGCACTTGGCATTGGGTCGTCTGTACGTCCAGCCATTTGTTATTTTAGCAGTTATATCTTTATATAAAGGATTCAAGAAACTGTGAAAAAGAGAAAAATTATGATAAGTTTCATCGTTTTAAAATTAAGTCTTAATGCAAAAAATGTTTAATGCGATGACTCATGCATTTATACAATTGACCTCCCTCAAGAATTATATAAATGATCCCAAGACTCAATTTCTGTAAATTGATAAGCCAACCTCTTGGCTAATTCTACCTTTAGAATTATCGGTCGATAAATTTCTGTAAATTCTATCTTTTAGTCCATTATAATCCCGAGATATTACTCGGACTACAATGTTGAGGTAAAATAGGTCAACACTCACTACTTACCCAACGTAGAAGGGGTCATATTATGACTTCCGACGAAGAAGGGGCTCATAGCAGTTTTTTCTATAAAGACTAATCTCAATTTTCATTTTAGAGGAAGATCCCATCATCTTAAATTTAATTCATTTTAAGTGAACAAATTTCTAGCATTTCGTGAATGATTTAGACTAAGGTGATGGCCCTAAGAACGAGTGACATCTGTATGTCTAAGATGAAAATTCAAACTATATGAATCATTTTTCATGCAATTTAGGTGGTTTGGTGTAGGCGGAATATGATGCAATTATTTAACATGTGAATGAAAAGCAAAAGAACGAAAAATACGTAAACTATTACAACGGTCCTAGTGTGGCCTATCTACCAAAAAGAACAGTAAATACAAGTTTGGAATCCATCCTTATGGACCCGAGAAGCTTGACTTTGTCTCATCTTGGTCCATGAAGCGGGAGTGAGCATCCGATCTCCGTCTCTAGTCTTCTTAAAATTACATTTAAAAATTACAAAATAAACATATTTACATTCTAATTCCAAAACATAATTAAAAGAAAAATAAAAGGAGATTCGAGATCTCAAAATTACATCCAAACCATGTTTTCATCATTACGAAAACATGATTAACTAAAGCCACACTAGGTATTACATTTTTCAACCAATTGCAAAAATACGTAAATCAAACCATTCATTCATTCATTCATTCATTCGACAAAAATAAAATGCATCAACTATATAAATTAATACTACAATACATAATTCATTAATTATGTTGATTAATTATCCAAACCACCATTAAAACCGATCAAAGTTATGTGATAATTCCTTAATTGCCCACAACAATTTTAATCTCCCATAATCCATTTTATTTTAAACCTTTTTAAAATAATCGGGTATCATTATTGTGAACCTTTTCACAATAACAAACAAACAAACATTATCTTTATAATGTCATAAAAAAAAACAAACAAATTTTTTTTTTCTTTCTTACTGATCACTGTTCACGTGAACAGTACCAGTCCCAAAAACAAATTTTTTTTTTTTTTAAATTTTCCACGGTTTAATCTCAAAAAAAAAACCGAAAAGAACAAATTAAAAAAAAATATAAAACTACCTGCTGCTACGGGAAAAACATAATTTTTTTTTTTTTTTATAATACAGCAGCAGCACGGACAGAAACATAAAAAACAATTCGGTGTTGCCAATATTGCTAGATCGGTACAAAATTCAATGTTTAATCGTTATTAAATATTGATTCAAACTAGATTATTCAATTTAACCTTTTAAAATGAACATCTAAATCATGATTAAATCGATTATCCTTATATTCATTTAATCACAATCGCTTTGAACATCATTAAAATTGAATCATTATTCAAAAATTATCAATTTAAAACAATGAGACCGAGAACAATAGCAACAACAAAAACAAAACAATTCCATCTTATTTTAATTTAATCCTTATCAAATTAAAACAAGTACAAATTTATTATATTGAATTTTAACCTTTTAAAATAACAATATCAATAAATCAACAATGGAAAAAACAAAACCCTAAAAAAAAATCACACGGCCCAAAAAAAAAAAACAGTCGTATCAAATTTTTTTTTTTTTTTCGGTGTAATCATTTTTTTTCTTCAAATTTATATTTCATAAAAATGAAAAACATATAATATAATTTTGTAGCCAAATGCTCTGATACCACTTGTGGGAAATAACTGTTTACATCCCCTTAAAATTTAGGATTATAACAAAATTATATAATATGAATTGCGAGTCATAAATATGAAAACGATGTAAATATAGAGAAAATGAATTAAACCTTTGGTCCTTAGCAAAATCGGCCTAAGAACATATATCAAAGTAGATATCCTCCTAATTGTCTCACCCAAGATTGATCGAGATATGCCCTTCTCCTTTGCTAGAAAGATGATCAAAAGTTACTGTTAACTTTTTGGGTTTTTTTTTGTGTTTTGTGTGATGGAGGCACAAGTGAGTGTAGAAATTAGGTTAGAATTTTTCCCTTGCTTGTCTACCTCTCTCACGGCACACCTAGGTCATTTATGAGGAGATTTAGTCTCCTCAAATAACTACCCATTGACCGGAAAAACCCAAGTGTATCTGGACACTTTTTCCGGTCATTTTAGCTTCCAATATAATGTAATATATTATAATCGTCATTAGTCAAAGACCGACATTATAATATATCATTAATTATAAATATCCGTATATTTATAATTTTCCAATTAATTATAACGGTTTATGTTTAATTAGCTCACATTATATACAACAATTAAATATAACCTTTTATATTCAATTTACGAATTACAGTTAATTCGTCTCAGCTAACTTTATTTAATCATTATTAAATAATTGTCTCATCATCACATTGACTAACCTTTTAGTCAAATACACTGACTAACCTTTTAGTCATTTAATAAGGCATCAATATGATTATTTTCTCAAATAATCACATCTCTCAATCACATCCTTTAGGTGTGACTTGTAGGGACCAGTTGATCACCGCCATCTGTATGACAATAACGTCAAACTTATCTAGCAAGCCAACCGTTATCGATAAACGTTAATCAACTGATTATTATACAAAGTGTACCCTGTGAACCTACAGAGATTTATTTATGTTATTGCACTAACTGTGGAGGACACTGGCTCCAACAGCGGCAGGCTGGCTAGACGACCAAGGCTAACAACAAAACTTTCATAAAATCTTCAGGGGGTTCCCAGCTGGTTGGTCGGCTATAGTCGAGGCACATTACAAAAATCGTCCAAGATACAGGGTGCTCCCAGTCGGTCAGGTGACTGGCGGCCGCTCGGCTGGCTGTGGCACCTTTCACTCTTCAAAGATAATGCAACTTTACAAGAGGCTCCTAGTCGGCCGGCCGGCTGGGACACTTTCTTGTCGAAAACTCGTTAAAATTGCAACATCAAAATACAAGGACCTCTCAGCCAGTCGGCAGACCGGCAGCCGGCTGGGGATCGATACTCTGAAAACAACACCAACCCCATCTTTTATCCATACAAACTCAAACCCATTTATCATGTCAGCATAAACTATGATTAATCAACATTCCACACAATATATGAGCATGAATACATCCAACATACAGAATTTAACCGTCATTGATGTCTTTAAAGCATTTTCACACATTTAATAGGGGAATTAGTACAACTAACGCCAACTTTCACCATAAGAAGATATATGAACATAATTAAAAAAATTTCAACATGTGAGAATGTGACACTCTGCGATTTCGCAATAAAGTAAACACATAGATTTGCAGCGAAAAATACGAGATTTTAAAAACTTTAGAAGCAAAACCGCGAATGTCACTATAATAGAAAAAAACAAAAGCTTAACTTTTTAAGTCATTTATACAAATTGTAAATTCAATAAATACAAGGGATCCCGACCCCTTTATCAAAACACAAAAAAGATAATAAAGCTAATATAAACTACAACGCTAAGAATGAATCGATGTAAGTACAACGCTCGCTAACTCACTCGTCAAAACCCCATGCAACACCAACTTGTACCTTGTTCATTCATGAAACATGAATGCCACAGTCAGTAGGGAGTAACTCGGGGTTCTCCCAGCCACATCATATGAAACAAACATGATTAAGGTATATAAACATAAATTATCATACATATATAAATTTCACGCCAAGTCTAATGATAACATCTCATATTAGCGTCCTAAGGATGTGAAAATCAATACAATATATTCATCATATTATCAAGTCTAGGGAAGACTTACCTTGTCAACTATATCGCTAGTAACGACTTGCATCTCACCGCTAATAACCATATAATCGAAGAGGTTGGAGACGTCACATACAAGACAATACAAGAAATACAACTATCCAATACACATCCATCAAACCATCATGTGAATCAAACATACTCTCACGGTAAATGGCACGCACTAACATCTGTACTTTGCAAGACAGGTCAATGAAACTCCAGAGGATAAACGTTTCCCTGAACTGTATACGATAAACATTTCGTATACTTATGACCAAGACGAACAAGTCCACGGGATAAACGTTTTTTTGAACCGTATACTTTAAAAAATTTGTACACTCAAGACTCGAATCCTCCCGGTAGGACGACGATAATATAATACAGTCCTAGCCTAAACGTGGCAAGACTCTCGGAATAAACGTGTTCCGATTCGACATGCGATCAACGTTTCGCATCCAAGACTCGTTCCTCCGGCTAAACCACACGAAAGCGAGTACCCAAAATTCAACTAAACCACACGAAAGAGGCAGAAAGAGTACAAACACCATCTTCCGGCTAAACCACATGGAAGATGGGGTCTAGAATAAACAAGCAAGTACGCTACATGCAATGACAACACCTCGCAAGAATACAACATTTGACGGCCAGGTCGATCAACGCTAAGCGTTCGCCTCCCAACAACGTCGTCATATTCCCACTATCATATGCATAAGTACAAGAGAATGTACCCATATCGCTCTGACATAGAGTCTAACAAGTATAAGGGTACAAACAGGAAATGAGATATCAATATCATCCAACAACCAAGACTCAACCGCCTACTCGAGGCATACATAACTTAAATGATTTAAATATCTAAAACCGTCACTAAACATAAATATCTAAAACCGTCACTAAACATGTGAGTAAGTCATGTGAGTTACGATAAAGTTCTTATATAAAATATTCAAAGTCATTTCATGAAAATTTAACGTAAACAAACCATGAACACCTTGCATATGAAGGAAAGTGAGAAAGAGGAGACAAGAAGATACGTGGACCCCTAGCCAGTAAGGCAACCGACGGCCGGCCAGCTGGACGACCAAGGCTAACAACAAAACTTTCATAAAATCTTCAGGGGGTTCCCAGCAGGTCAGTTGAGCGTCGGCCGGTCAGCCGGCTGGAGGTCGAGGCACATTTGAAAACTTGTCCATGATATAGGGTACCCTTAGCCGGTCGGCCGACTGGGGCACCTTTTACACTTCAAAGATAATGCAACTTTACAGGAGGGTCCCAGCCAGTCGGCCGGCTGGGACACTTCCTTGTCCAAAACTTGTCCAGATTTCAACATCAAAATACAGGGACCTCCAGCAAGTCAGCTGACCGGCGGCCGGCCGACCGGCTTGGGATCGTTACTCGTAAAACAACACCAAACCAATCTTTAATCCCTACAAACTCAAACCCATTTATTATGTCAACATAAACTATCATTAATCAACATTCCACACAATATATCAGCATGAATACATCCAACATACATGAATTAAACCGTCATTATTGTCTTTAAAGCATTTTCACACAGTTAAGAGGGGAATTAGTACATCAAACGCCAAGTTTCACCATAAGAAAATATTTATACCTGATTTAACATTTTCAACATGTGAAAATGTGACATCCCGCGATTTCGCAATAAAGTAAACACATAGATTTGCAGCGAAAAATACGAGATTTTAAAAACTTTAGAGGCAAAACCGCGAATGTCACTATATTAGAAAAATTAAAGCTTAACTTAATAAATCATTTAAAAATTGTAAAATAAATAAATACAAGGGATTCCGATCCCTTGATCAAAACACAAAAGAGATAATAAAAGTAATATAAACTAAAACGCTAAGGATGAATCGTTGTAAATACAACACTCGCTAGCTCACTCTTCAAAACCCCATGCAACACCAACCTGTAACATGTTCATTCATGAAACATGAATGCCACAGTTAGTGGGAGTAACTCGGGGTTCTCCCTGCCATATCACATTAAAACGTACATAACAAGAGCATATAAACATATATTATCATCATCAAATATAAACAATATCATCATTTTGTATACATCATTATCATCAAGTAACCAAGACTTAGAGAAGACTCACTTTGGCAACGATATCGCTACTAACGACTTGTATCTTACCGTTTTGACGGTATAGTCGAAGAGGTAGGGGACACGACTCACAATAACTACAAGGCATTTAAACATTCATTTCACATTCAACCAATCATCATTATGCTAACACACTCTCAAGGTAAATGGCACGAACTAGCATCTGTACTTAGTAAGTATGAACACCAAGTCCATGGGATAAACATTTCCCTGAATCGTATACGATAAACATTTCATATACTAAAGACTCATTTCCTCCCGTTAGGACGACGATACTATAATACGGTCGTAGACAAAACCTAGCCAAACTCTCGGGACAAGACGTGTTCCCGATTCGACATGCGATCAAGTCTAAACACAATAATGAACATCGAGTACCCAAATTCGGATAAACTACACGAAAGAGGCGGAAAGAGCACAATTACTATCTTGCGGCTAAACTACGCGGAAGATAAGATCAATAATGAACAAGCAAGCACGTTACATGCAATGACACCACCTCGCAAGGATACAACGTTTGACGGCCGGGTTGATCAACGCATTGCGTTCGCCTCTCAACAACGTCGTCATATCCCAACTAACATAAAATAGAATGTACCTCTATCGCTCCGACATAAAGTCTAGCAAGTACAAGGGTACAGACGGGGAATGAGAGTTCAATATCATCCAACAACCAAGACTCAACCGATTACTCAAGGCTTACAAGACTCAACCGTCACTAACCATGTGAACACGACATAAGATAAATGTAAAAATGATAAAAAAGAGTCAATACATGATACATAAGCATTAGAAAAGCTTTATAATGCATAATCAATAAGGAACGTAAATCCCATCTCAAAACAACATGTTTGGAAACCATCTAAGACAAAATGTCAACTCTAAACGGTCGTAAATTGAGTTCTAGACATGATAATGAAGTAATTTTAAATGGAGGTGATAGATGTTTCTATTAAGGTTCCAATGGTAGGTCACACGCCCAAAACAAGCAAGAAACGAGAGATATATGACCATTTTGCAAAAGTTGGCCAGTCACACAGTAGGCACTCGTTCGAGTGACTATGTCACTCGGTCGAGTAACCTCCACTCAGTCTAATGATCATAACACTCGGTCGAGTGTTAGAAAATCAGGGCCTTCTCTTTTGAGGGCACTCAATCGAGTGACTATGGCACTCGGTCGAATGACATCCACTCGGTCGAGTGATCATAACACTCGGTCGAGTGTTCGACAATCAGGGGCTTCTGTTTCGAGGGAACTCGCTCGAGTAGCTCAAGAAGTCGGTTGAGTGACCTCAACTCGGTTGAGTGGGTCACCGTACTCGGTCGAGCAGGCCACGGAGCAGCACAAACAAGTGTTGAAAACATTCAAAACTCAACCAAAAGGGTAATATCAACTCAAATCCGACACTCAACAACACTCTAACATCATGTGAGTCACAAAGCATCCAACACAAGTATCAAGGGAGTTATTTCAAAAAACTGTATTAACTACCACACTATCAACATTCAATATTTCGACATGTAAGAGCATTAATTCATACGAATATCTAACAAAGAACTCATATTTCTCATAAATACTACCCTAAAACACATAGAAAACACATAAAATGTGATACCGAGTAACCCGTCAACATTACCTTATTATCACCCCAATTTAGAAATCCATATTGAATAAAATGCATTTATATTAAATAAATGAGATTTGTCATACATCAATCGGGTGAAGAGGTTAGTCGTGTGGCGCGTCTCAGCATTGGATTCCGACGGTTTCAATTTCTAGTTTATAAAGATGTCTTTTTGAGACCTATATAAGAACATGATTGTTGATAATTTTAGATATCTCTTCTTCCATCTTTTAATGATCATAATACATAGAAAAACACTTTCAATTTCTAGTTTATTTTAGTTATTTTGTATAGAAGGCTAAGGTTTTACATCTGGAACAAGTTCTTGAAGTCAAGTTAGTTTGAATTGTAAAACTTCTATTCTATTTTTATTTTATTATTAGAGTATCAAATTTAGTTTGCATTACATTTGGTTTGTTAATTACGCATCAAGAATGATCAACTAGTTTTTATAGTTAATTAACCATTGCAAGATTTGATGAATGAATTTTTTGTTTGTTTATCTATTCCGTTGTAACAAATATAATTCATCAATACATATGTTTTTCATCATCGTTGAGTTATAAAGGACTAAATTTGTATGAACCAAAGTGAAGCAACGCTTGTTATTCGTTCATCTTTGCTAAATTCCATCGCTTTAATCTCCAATCTCGATACAATTGAGCGCTTGACTAAATTGACGATATTGTAAGGACTATTTATTTACGCTTGTAACTAATAATCATTCTTAAGTGGAATTAGAAGTCAACAAGTTCACAACAAATTATTCAATATTGAAATAGAGTAGAAGAGTCTATGATCAATTCATAACTTATTAGTGGAAATTACTTGGTCCAAGAATCATTCTCATATTTGTTTTACATTTTCAATTATCTATATTGTCTTTATATTTCATTTCATTTTTTATATTTTATATAATACTTATAAAATTAACATATCAACCCCCCGCCCCCCCCCCCAATTGGTTACTCAATTGGTTACTTACTTTTGCACATATTTAATCGACAAAACACCTTATTTGTGGGATCGACCCCCTACTTACACTTACTACTAATTTGAGTTTGTAGTGGATAAAAATACTAATTTGGAGACTCACGACAAGTCTAGCCAATAACTTCCACTAAGACAAACATCTCTTAGTAGTATTAACATTACTCGCTAATGCGCTTTATACAAATTGCAACAACATGACACCCCATGTTAGATGCAACAAATATTTTGTACGGGATATGCAACTATTGCATCGGCTATAATCTTGCATATACACAATTTACCTCCTCATTGCGATAAACCATTAAATGATTCATAAGCACCAAAAGCACTTCACTATCATCAAATTCAAGTGTGTGTTTAATTCTTAAACCAAACACTTACTTCACAAGCAATAATACACTTTATTTATAACAGTGGTCCTGACATTGTGCTTCGAACCAGTGCAACTCACAACTTCATTCATGCAGACAAAATTTATCCAAATAAGGATCATGAATTGTTTATATGAAAGTTAAAATCTTTGTAACAAATTTAAAACAATCACTTATCCCAACTTCTATCTCACAAATGATTCTCCATGCTTCTCATGTTAGAGTGAATGTCCTCAACAATAGTGCGATCACATAATTAAATCTCAATAATAAGGTCAATAAGTAAGAAGTGGGCTCCTTAACACATGGATTTATGTTGGCTTCGTTGGGGGCCTCGCGTAGTTTGTTACGTCAACTCCAAAAGGATAAATTGCGTTGGAATTGAGAAAGTTACGTAAAGTTCGATAAATTTTTAAAACTTGCAACTTCTTCTTTTCTTACACAGACCTTTCCCGTGCTTCTTTTGCGGCGGAACACTTTTTTTTTTTGCGTATTTGGCGCCCTTCTAAGAGTGCACGTAAGTTGAAATGTCCCCAATTCGGTGAGGGAATATCTGAGTTGCGGTTGGGAATAATAAAAAAATGCTTTTCACCCTCTATTATAAATGCGCCGCTGAAGAACGGACGGGATGTTTGGGAGCGAAAGTTTATACCTTACATAGCTCCTGCGGTGTGAAAGGAATAGCCTTAAAGACTGACTAAGGCTAGATAGTCAGTGGTTTGGGGTCCAAAAGAGCACTCCCTTTCAGAAGACAGCAAAAATCCCGCGAACTTTTGCTTGCATTGTATTATTTGGACCCCCCGTGCTTGGCCAGAGGGGAGACTGAGCCTTCCCTTGCAAAGTGTGGATTTCTTATTCAGTTTGATAATGCTCAGCCCAAGGCTACTTTACATAGCTATGATTCGATGGCTAACATTCTACTGTAATTTAATTCCAATTCCGAACCCACACTCAAAGGAGGACCACAAGCTCGGGGGGTCCGAGATCGTGGAACCCTTTTCAAAGACAACCTTATTTATAGCAATTGATTCTCCCCTCTCCCCGTTCTACCGTCCAAAGCGGGCCGGCCGTATCGATACCGATTGCCTGGCAAAGCTTCAAAGGTTGGGCCAAAACCGCCCTTGCTTGGGGTTCGATTCGTCTATGAACTGCCCGATTTATGAGTTAAACTGCCCCTTATCGCGCCAGGACAGGATTCGAACCTGCAGTCTTCAGGGCATGAGCCTGAATCCAGGCAGAATGAGAATATAGACCTCTGGATGACCGAAAAACCAAAAAAACAAAGGGATGCAGAAATTATAGTCAACTGATCAACATAAATCAGTAACGATTGGCTCAATTGAGTTTGACGTTACTGTCGTATGACGGTGCTAATTAGTTGATCCTTTGAGGTCACACCTAAAGGACAATCCCCTAATCATGTAAGTTAATTAATTGTATAGCGATACAGATTAATTAATCCCTTAATTTGAACAAGATTAAAGTGAGAATTATATCTTATTGTAATATGATTAAATACGATTCATTTTAGTAATTTAATCGTTATATTACTAAGAATGCATTATGTTTATGAAACATTTGAGATAAACAAAATTGGTTGATTATAATTACAAATTGTTGTAGATTATATTAACCAAATATGAGATGACCCATTTTATTTACATGTAATTATGAAATGTGACTTAAAATGTTAAGTCTAATTTATTTGTTATGAAATTGCATTTAAATTGGTTAAATGCACATTGATAAGCTAAATTACATGTTACATGTCCCATGTCACATATGTGACAAATGACAAAATGACAAAATAAAATGGACACCCATTTTATCATGTATGCACCGGTTTTTGTGGGAAGGATAGGTGTTTAGGTACTTATTATTGTTCTAATTAAGATTAGACAATATCATGACAAAACTAAAGCCTATAACCTAGTCTAATGCTTTGTTAAGAACAAAAGAAAAAGGCACCCACCCTTCCCATAAGGAGTGTGGCCGGTTGGAGCATGTAAAAGGAAGAAGATATTTCCTTCTTATACACACTACTTGATCTCATAAGTGTATGCTTGCTCATCTCTCTAAAATCTTCACTTCTCACTCTAAATAACAAGCTTAAGAAGGTTCAAACAACTTATGTTCCAAGATTACTAATAAAATTACTAAGAGTAGTAATAGTGTTTATTAGTCATATTGTTAAGGGTTACTACATAATATACTAGTGTAGTATTTTGTAGGATTTAAAAGGAGTAGTCTTGGGTGCATCTAAAAGGAGAGTTTCTTATTTTAAACTAGGAAGATCATCCTCAGATTCATAGCTCAAGAACAATATTTGAAAGGAGTTCAAATATTGTACCCATTTTCATATAAGCAATGTAAGGAAATTGTTCTTTCCTTTATATTTTGTTATGCATGCATAAGGTCCTAATAGTTTAAGAGTAAACTATTAATAAGATGATATTATAAATATCTAATATCGAGTTTAAGAAACTTACAATCGGTATCAAGAGCTTTGGTTGTTGCATGCATAATCGATTTATAGTTTTTTCGAATTAATATAACTTAAAGAAAACTAGTAATTTTTGTTTTATAAGATAAAATAACAAAGTCATTTGCATGTCAATATATTCTGGTCCTAATATGATTTTAGGTCATTTGGATGATTTATGGAAATTAATATTGCTCAAATATGATTTTTAGTGTTTTTATTACATTTTAATGAGTAAAATGATGTTTAAAATTCTAAAAATAGTTAGACATATCTTATGAACTTGAAATGTTTACACAATATCACATATTTATTTTACTTACTGTATGTAAAATGTCGTGTGAATTGGACTTGTTTCTCATGATTTATGAGTTTTATATGATAAAATGATATAAATAAATGTCAAATGGTTAAAAATAGTTCTACTTCTAATCTAACCGTGATATTTTAGTATGTTGTCACATGCATAGTTTCCTGACATAGTGGAAAATTTCAGACTGATGTGATTTGTCTAGCATGATTTATGAAATTTTAATCTAAAAATGGCATAAATAATGACTTATTTAGTAAATGTAGCTAAAATAAATTTAATGTCATGATAAAATTATTCCTGGTTTCTTAAATGTCCGACATTTCAGATCTAAAGTTGAAAATTTAATATGATTAATTTTCGTATGCTTTATGTATTTTATTTGATAAAACCGATAAAGCGCAACCAATTTTTCTCGAAATCGATTCAAAACTTTTAACCTTGATTTTTGACATTATGAGTGTCATGGAAATGTTCCAGAATGTACAAAAGATTAAAATTCAAAATTTGAGATTATTGTAATTAAATTTGGATTTATTTGATTAAAATATGATTTTAAAGTCTAATTTTGAGCAATTATATAACAACAAGTTAAATTATTGTCAAAATTGAGTGAGGACTAATTTTTGAGTCCTAAATCAGTTTGGATAATTAATTTGGACTTAAATATGATTTAATTATTGTTTGATGATTTTAAAATGTTATTATCACGTATTTCCGTAAAACCGGGTTATATACGATATAAACCGTAAAATAAGACGATTTGACATTTATTATACATATTATTATGCTGCATATTTATTATGAATGTCATATTTTGGTTTATATAATTTGGAATTATGTAATTTATTCCTTGTATGGCCTTAGTTTTAATCGATATTACACGAAATGTAAGGGAATATTGATTCGGTTGTAATTTAATGTGATCTCGTATCACTTTTATTATATTATTTTATTTTACAAATGTATAATAGGAAACTATTGTAATTTTATTATATATTTTGTAATCATTTGTAATACCGGAGTTTCCCAAAGACGGTGCCATTCAGAAAGGAGTTCCGAGAGAGAGACAGTGACCTTGGGAGGCGTGCTTATGAAGTTCAAGGGAGCAAAGGAGTTGGTTCACTTAAACGAGATAGATATTAAATTGACATGACCTCTCATAATAAATAATTGAGATCAAGCCTTACCAAATAGTAGAACCCATGAGTCCCAATTTCGCAAGGAAGTAGGCTCGGCTCACCGGGGTGCTAAACTTGTTACGTTGGGTAAGTGGGGTAATAAAGGTTATTATTTCGAAATTTGGATTGAGCTCAACGGAAGTATTCGCGACAATAGCCGCATGTGTTCCGGGCTTAAGATAAATATTAAAGTAATATTACCGACGGAGAGTTCTAACGTAGAATCGATTAAAGAGTTAATCCACGGAATTATGTTAACGAGGGATGAATCGGCTTACCGTGCCCAAGTTGATATGAATTTGGATCTCGGAATCATTTATAATAGTTGGGTAGAGGTCACTATTTAAATGATAAACTTGTTTAAAAATGTTTACAAGTATATTTAAAATATAAATGTTGACATTTCCTTTATGTCTTAAAATTTGTAGTGACAACTATTTATTCGCAATGGCAACTCCAAATTCCTCCTCAAACGCTCCAACTCTCACAAATGTCTCATGGCTCCGATCCTTCATGGATCGATGCAAGTTAGAAAAGAATGGCGCTGATTTTGCCGATTGGGATGCGCAACTTTGCTTGGCCGCGGAAGGTGACGACAAGCTTCGTTACCTTACCGAAGCCTCTTCCGAAACACCTAATGAAAGGTCAACCGCCGCCGCAAGGCGAGCCTTTTTAGGCTTGCCACAAAGAGTCCGCCGCGATCAAAAACGTTTTGATTTTCTCTATGGAGACCGATCTCCAAAGGAGTGCCATAAAGATGAGCACGGCCTGTGAGATCTATGCCAAGCTTGTGACCATGTTTTCACAAGCTCCTAGGATCATACAATATAAGACGGCTTCCGCGTTTTTCGACATGAACCTAAAAGAGGGCCAAATGGTTAGCCCTCATGTACTCAAATTAATTGAGCATGTTGAGACTCTTAAATTGTAAGGGGTGACCATTTCCAAACAACTCGTTATCGACCGAGTTTTACATTCCTTGGGGAAAATCAAAGCATATGTGCGGTTTAGGGTAAACTACAATATGCATAACATGAAAACCTCTCTTCATGAATTGCACAAGATGCTTGTGCAAGCCGAGAGAGAGATGGGCTAAATGTTAGCACAACCATGGATGTGCTCCACATTAACAATAAGAGTAAGGGGAAGTTCAAAAGGGGTGGTAGTAAAGGGAAGAAGCCCTCATCCTTCAAAGGCAAGGGAAACGCTATTGAGAATAGCTCAACCAAACCACAAAAAAGGGAGCCTCGACTGAGGGCAAATGCCATTATTGTAATGGCATAGGGCATTGGAAGAGGAATTGCACTAATTATCTAGGAGATATCAAAACTGGAAAGATTGTCTCAGTTGGTAATTTATCCCTATCATTTATGTTATGATCTCAACTTTGGTATAATATACGAGTTGTGATTCATACCCTTTTTATTGTAATTAGGGCATGTAAGCAAAGATAAAGGCAAGGACAAGCAAGCCTAAGAAGGCTCTTCAAGGGAAGCTAAGGTAGCCACCCATGATTGAAAACCTAAGGAAGCTTGTCCATGAGATTGTCTCCTCTTTTGATTGTATTATGGTTGTTTAGAACTCTTATTTCCTTGTTGGACATGGAAGCTTTGTTTTCAAGAACAATTTGTTGTAATTGGATATTTGGTGACTTGGTTTTCAACCCAAGTCACTCGGTTTATTGAAACTTTTTAGTTCTAAAACTTGTCATTATACTCAAATTGTACTAATACCATAAATTATATCGACTCAATATGATCATATTAGTATTATGGTGATTGGATCATTGTAATAAGTTCAAAAGCTAAGAATTCGATTCTCACTTTGAAAGATCAATTA
Organism: Heliosperma pusillum; assembly: GCA_022085475.1. NCBI lineage: Eukaryota > Viridiplantae > Streptophyta > Magnoliopsida > Caryophyllales > Caryophyllaceae > Heliosperma > Heliosperma pusillum. The sequence goes on along the minus strand of JAIUZE010032461.1, from coordinate 3,629 downwards.
TTAAGTCAAAATTGAGTTATTGAACTCAAAGTAGGGAATCTACCAAACCAATTGGCCTCACCACTTATAAATATTGTAAATGACATGAAGATGAGTTCACCTCTTTAGCTTATAGAACTAGTCGATTTCGAAGCTAAGATTCGATGTCTTTACAATAAAGTCTTTAATAGATCACTTAAGGTCATGTTGTGATACTTCTACCTCCCTCACAAGTATGAGCACAAAAATTGTCTGTGGCTCATAAGGCTATCTTTAAAGAAAATATTTGTATTTTTCTAAAGATAGAGTGGGAAAAAATAAGCCACAACGTAAAAACTAGTTGGGAACTAGTGAGGAAACCAAAAGAAAATGTTCTTAGGTTAGACTCAAGACTAGTAAGGAGACCAAAAGAAAGCGTTCTTAGGTGAATCCTTCGACTAGTGACGAGACCAAAAGAAAATGTTCTTGATATAATAAGATTATGATCTATGAAGTGAAAGTACCTAGAAATTTTAAATTCGAGTTTCTAATATAAGAGACTTATGCAAATAAATTATAAATGGAATATATGCAAAGGAATGATGTATTTGGAGTTGTCCAAAATCATTCTATAAACATGAAGATGTTTTAATTGGAGGTGTCTAATTATAGTTTCATGAATAGACATGGAAATGTCTGCAAAAGCTAAGTTAATGCGTAACTATGCTTAGATCCATATCATCACTTAAATACGTTATAGTAGGTGTGTACAAGATACACAACAAAACCACATGTCCAAGTAGGGATTTGGAATAGGATGTGTACATGACACAAGCCTATGGTATCTACCAAGAGGTTATGATGGAGTTAAAGTCATGTAAAGACATGAAGTTCATTGGGAGAAATTGTCTTCCACGTGAATGATGTATCACTCATTGTGGGTGACGTATTCATATTACCTTTGTGGAATGGATAAAAGAGGGCATTTTAATGTTGCATTGGGAGTGGTTGCATTTTAATGTTGGATAAAAGAGGGCAACATGTACAGTAAAATCAAAATCTGTTGTGGAATAGAAGATTTTAGCTTGGCATTTATAAAAGTGTCTTATATCGATTAGATCCTTTATCTATTTCAACAAGTTAAATAGGTTATTTACGTTGATAAAAGTGGGATCACTATGAAAGGGTCATAGTCATCCACTTAACCTAAGAGTTGTTGATCATATGAGTACTAATGTTTCCGCCATTAGGCAAATCATGTATGCCATTACATGCACGTACCTAAATGAATTATATCCTGGGAGTATGACAAGCCTATAACAAATCAATCCACATGAGTGTCATTGGATAGCTTACAAGAACATCCATAGAGTTCTCAAGGAGAACTAGGGATACATTCTTGTGTTTGGTAGAGAAATTTTGGATATGGGGTAAATGTTACACAAACCCAAATTTCCAAACTTATAAGGATTTCCGAATCCTAGGCGTACCTTTGTTATACAAGAAGCGAATAACTAAAAGGATGATTGAAGAGTCAATCATTATAAATTCTACAAATAAAGACCTAGTACATTATGATGAGGATAAAGTGGCTTACAAGGAGCTATTGGTAGATCCTTTCACCTAAATACCCATCAGTTATCATGATAACGAGTAGGAGCATCTTTCAAGTTAAAGAGACCAACACTAGATAGAGATCTATACATGTACGTAGATGAATTAATATTATTAGGAATAAAGTTGGATGGAAGGAAAAAGCAATCCACAAGGTTGGAATAAATGAATATATGGTATATTCACTACCCAAGCCTTTATTGCATTTAAATAAGATCGTCATGAATTGTCGTGGACGAAATAAACTTTAGATTATATGATATGAAGCAATAACATTGTGTTGATTGTTCATATATGATAATCACATTTATCATTTGAGTTTCTAAAAACTCGTTTTGTGCTTTGTTATATCCAAATGGGTTGTAGAGACAATTTCTAACCCCATTAAAGTGGACTGTATTTACATAGCATTGACCCCTAGTTGCTTATATGAGGTGACGTCTCAAAGTGACTAGAGTGTGATGCGATTTATGGCAAGTTCAAGTGCCATAGGGTCATAAGGGATGACCAGTCGATCACATAGACAGACTGTAAGGGACAATCTGTCGGGCAGTGACCGCTAATAGAGTTCTGGCAATTCTTGTAGCCTAGCCGTGGCAAAAGTTACTATAGTATTCTTTTGAGTCAATTCTTTGAATAAAGAGTGTTCGCCTAAGGTGGCACAGTTTCAGAGTGACTTTGATTTATGCTCTACGACCTTCGTAACTGGGGTCAAATGGGCATCTTTTGGTCAAGATGAGTTGTGGCTATTCGAAGGGAATAGTGCGATAGAAATTGTCCACTCCTTGTCATGGTTGTTTTAAAATCTCAAGGCCACTCGAGGAGGAGTAAGCTGAAAATGCGTGGCCACGCTCGGAAGGTATATATGGTAGATAATTCCGGTCAGACAATTACTCTCCAGATCGAGGAAACCACACATGATATGATCAAATGCAAGTACGACCTGCGTGACACCTTGCATTGAGTGGGAGATTGTAATAGGATAAGAGAATTAGTGACGCACACTTGTCTCGGACAAGTGGGAGATTGTTGGAGTGAATGTCCTCAACAATAGTGCGATCACATAATTAAATCTCAATAATAAGAATACAAAGGGATGATGAAATTATAGTCAACTGGTCAACATAAATCGGTAACGATAGACTCAATTGAGTTTGACGTTACTGTCGTATGACGGTGGTGATCAGTTGATCCCTTAAGGTCAGACCTAAAGGACAATCCCCTAATCATGTAAGTTAATTAATTGTATAGCGATACAGATTAATTAATCCCTTAATTTGAACAAGATTAAAGTGAGAATTATATCTTATTGTAATATGATTAAATAAGATTCATTTTAGGAATTTAATCGTTATATTACTAAGAATGCATTATGTTTATGAAACATTTGAGATAAGTAAAATTGGTTGATTATAATTACAAATTGTTGTAGATTATATTAACCAAATATGAGATGACCCATTTTATTTACATGTAATTATAAAATGTGACTTAAAATGTTAAGTCTAATTTATTTGTTATAAAATTGCATTTAAATTAGTTAAATGTACATTTATAAGCTAAATTACATGTCACATGTCACATGTCACATGTCACATGTCACATATGTGACAAATGACAAAATCACAAAAAAAAAAATGGACATCCATTTTATCATGTATGCACCGGTTTTTGTGGGTAGGATAGGTGTTTAGGTACTTATTATTGTTCTAATTAAGATTAAACAATATCATGACAAACCTAAAGCCTATAACCTAGTCTAATGCTTTGTTAAGAACAAAAGAAAAAGACACACACCCTTCCCCATGAGAAGTGTGGCCGGTTGGGGCATGCAAAAGGAAGAGGAATTTTCCTTCTTATACACACTACTTGATCTCATATGTGTATGCTTGCTCATCTCTCTAAATCTCTTCATTCTCACAGTAAACTCAAGACGTTCATGCAATATTTAGAGTTCATATATTCTAATAAGTTTACTAGAGTAGTAAGAGAGTTATTAGAATTATTTTAGGGTGACTACTATATTATACTAGTGTAGTATTTTATATAGTGATTAA
>JAIUZE010032454.1:0-14645 GCA_022085475.1 Heliosperma pusillum | reverse complement strand
TACCGTCAAGGAGTGTTGAGACTTGTTATTGGAGACGTTCGATAACTAGTTTTCTCATTTATTGATGCGAAAAGGTATATTTTTAAGTCTTTGACTTGGGACGTCGATGTTCTTAACGGCCGACGAGAACCTTCCGTTCCATTGATAAGATTCTATATTTATATTACAAGTATATTTTTAACAGTTTTGAAATAGACCTACATATATGTTACGTTCCTTCTTCTAAGTTTTGAGGACGAAACTTTTTAAAAGGAGGGGTGATTGTAACAACCCGAAAAGTACCCAATTTTTCTAGTAAAAATATTTACTAACACTTTTCAGCAGACTTAAGTTTTTAAAATAGAATTTATTGTTTCGAGTCGTATTTTGAAATTCCGCGTTCGTATTTGGAATTTCTGAGAGATTTCATGAAAAGACCGTTTTTAGTCATCTTTGACTTTTCTGACTTTTAAGTCGTCTTTGACTTTTTCTTGACTTTTAAGGTTCATTGACTTTTTCTTGACTTTTAAAGTCGTCCTAAACTTTTCTTGACTTTTAAGTCATCTTCGACTTTTCTCGACTTTTCAGTCAACTTTGACTTCCGTTGACTTTTTCCCGACTCGTCTCATAAGTATGAAGACCGAAATTTTATTTAAAAAAAATATATTTTTGATTTATTTTTATTTAGATTTATTAAGATTTATCATAATTTAATATAATTATTTTGAATTTATTCGGAATTTAAAGAATAACGTTTACGGTTTTAACCGAACGTCATTTAACTATTCCCGACTAATCGTAAAGCGCGAAACAAAATCGAAACTCGACTTTGGCATGAGTCACACGCGCGTGTCATCGCTTTCCACTCACCATAAGATATTTTAATTGTTTTGAATAAACTAATCAAAATATCTAGATATTTATTAACTTTATCGATCAGTTAACGAAAATTACGCAAATCGTTTACAAAACTGACCCGACAGTCACCATATCACACGGTTTTCCTCTCTCTTTGACCTTGATATTTTCTTTCTTTTCATTACAATAACATAATATCTTGATATTTAATTCAATTAACTTAATATCTAATTGATTACGGTAATATAATTATTATACCGGGTCAATTCCATAACAACAATTTCAAACCCAACTCACTATTTTGCTCTATAAACTCACGGCTCACACACTCCACTTTACTCACAAATAACTTTTCATTTTTCAACAAATCAAATAAAGATCAAAACATCACTTTATTTAATCGTTCTTCGTGTTCTTCGTCGTTCATCAATCGTTCTTCATCGTTCTTGAGCAAAACCTTCATAAAATCTTCGTTTCTTAATTAAATCCATCCTAATTTATATTTCTAGACTCTCCTCTTCGCTCCTCATCTTCACGTACGGTTATATTTCAATTCCGTCAAGATCGTTTTAAACACTTTAATTATGGAAATTCATATTTTTAGTTCTAATAATGTTTTCTTGTTATTTCTTATAGGGGAAGATTTTGAAGACGAGTTTGGAGACTCGTATATTTTGGGTGACGATTAGTAGGAGGGTTTCTTATTATATACTTCTTATTATTATTTTTGTGCTAAGTGGTTTGCTAGCTAAGGTAACAATTCCGTTTTACTCGACGAATTAATGTCACATAGCCTTAGTTTTGTTTTTGTAGGTTTTAGTTTGTTCCTTTTGATTTTGGTTCATCTTTATTTTTGGTTCATGTTTTTATGATTTATGGACTTTTAGTTAATAATATGTTAAGTAGTGGTTATTATGTTGTTTTATGATTCTTGATGATTTTATGTTTTATGGAATTTTTATGTTGTTTTATGATTCTTGATGATTTTATGTTTTATGGAATTTTTATGTTGTTTTATGATTCTTGATGATTTTTAAGTTGTAGTAAATTTTTATGTTGATTTATTGTTCTTGATGAATTTTTATGGTTTTTCATAAGTTATGATTTTTAAGTTGTTTATGGAATTTTAACAAGTTTAGTGTTCTTGATAAATTTTGATGATTTTTACTAAGTTATGATTTTTATGATTTTGTATGAATTTTAACAAGTTTAGTGTTCTTGATAAATTTTGATGATTTTTACTAAGTTATGATTTTTATGATTTTGTATGAATTTTAACAAGTTTGGTGTTCTTGATAAATTTTGATGATTTTAATAAGTTATGATTTTGTGTGGAAGATTGTTAAAATGGTTGTTTGATGATTAAAAACAAGTTTGGAATTGATTTGGGTGATTGAGGATTGAACCGAGAAAGGGGCAAGAACCGGGTCCAAACCAGACCGGTCCAGGCCGGTTCAGACCCTGTCTGGGTTGGTCAAGGTGGGTCCGGGTTTTGGTCTTTGGGTTGTGTCGATGTTTGATTGATTGGTTGTTGTTTTGACGGGTTTTAATTATGTTAAGCATGCGGGAAAATATTAGAAAACGGTTTTAGAAAAATTAAAGCAAAACAGCCTTTTTGAAGCCAAAACAGCCCGTGGGCCCATCCAGGCCCATATTGGGTCCGGCCCATTTCAGCCCGTGGGTCCCACCTTGGGACTCGTGTCGGTTTTTGAGTTATCGTCATTTTTATCGTGTTTTGTAATATTTAGCAAGTGGGAAGTATTAATAAGTAAAATATTTAATTAAAAAGGTTTTCATAAAATTATTATTTCTCACATGTTAGAAATTATAATACGAGATTAGTTTACGTTGAAATCATTTAAGTCAAGCGGGTTTTGGGTATAATATGATAATTCACATGTTAGAAGTAGTAATAAAATAACATGTAATGAATATGTTGATTTTATGTCTATGTGATAAAGACTCTGCTTCTAGCCGGTTTGATCCAACGGGTTTGGTCAAACTAAGATCTAGTCAGCCCCGATTTGACTGATGACCCGTCGCGGGACTCGGGTCGGGGATTTGTCTTCAAGTGAGGTTGTATTTAATATGAATTAGCCTTAGTAGATATGAGGCGATATGATATTTGATTATTATTGATATGCAATTAGTCACATGATAGGATGTTTTCCCGTGACTGATTTATTATATGGTTGGTGTCGTGTTGACTAATTACCCATAGAGAATTATGGATATATGGCGTCTTGACCATTCTAATTCTAAATGAGTAGCTTGGACCATGACATTGATAGGCCCGTACTATCTTTAACGAGCATACGGAGTTTGCCGCTTGATAGCTTTTGTGTCTCGGTTGGTGGGTTTATATCCAAGTCGGGGCATGGTTGCCTAATCCGTTTTGGGGTTGGAACCAGCTTAAGTACTAGCCATCTCTGCTTAGGGGGTCGCCTAGTAGAGTTTCTCATAGACGGTTATGTCATGGGACGGGGAACGGAATAGCTGTTGTCGCTAGGTCTGATCAGTCTAGGACTAGGTTGTTTTCCTACCTTGTGGTATAGCCTCGAGTTACAGAAGTCTTCTATCGACTGTACTAAGAACTTATGCCTGTTTGTAGAAGTATTGGTCTTTCATGTTTGTATGATTCTATGAGTTCTAGAAGGTGAGATGCAAGCCGGCTAGGATTGATAGAGTTTGGATTACCGGTTGTTAACTGATTCACATGATTACGTGTTGATTAGGGTTTGAGTGTATCACGGCCATGTTTCTGAGAGGAACCTCTGAGCTAGCATACCAGCTTCCCTACCTCGAGTTATAGTTTATTATCGGTTTCACATGATAGCTTTCACATGCTAGGTTATTTGTTAGTTATCTGTTTCATAACATGAAAAGCATATCATATATGTTTAAGTTTTGTATTTTCCATATACATTGCTTTTATGTTATTCATGTTTCATTAAACTCGACATTTCGTGGCTGGGAGAACTCGGAGTTACTCCCCACTGACTGTGGCTTCCGTGTTTATATTTAATGCGGTCGAACAGGTGGTGAATGCATACATTGGGTACATTGACGAGCTAGCGAGCGAAGTATTACCTTGGACCTATATTCGGTTCTTAGATTGTATATTATTATACACTCTTTCATTTCCGTATTTATACGGGAGATATGTCTCCCGTCTTGTTTATTTCTTTTGTATAATGTTATTTCCGTTTTGTAATGACCTTTTTATTTATGACACCCTTTGTTATGTATTTAAATTATTTTTTTTCTTTCCGCAAATTTGAGGGTGTCACATTGTGACTCGTGATGCTGTCTTTCAATAAAAATACGATTATTTGTTGATAAGACAGAGTGGGAGAAAATGTTTCAAGAGCCACAAACTGAGCATATGGTCCGGAAAAAGTTTCCTCATTGTTTGTTCAGTAGTTGTTTCTTCGGAACCCGAAGAGGTTAGGTGGAATTTTATCACTCCTTAATAGTGATGAATTCTAATCTGCGACTTATAAACGACTGTTTTTAGTCCCAACTTCTTGCTATGGCTTAGAGTCATGCGATTCGTAATGGACTCCATGCATGATGGTCAGGTATGTGACCTGGTAAATTTTACTTGAAGAAGTACGACCTCTTCAATGTAAAATGATTTTTAAGATCGAAAATTGCATAAATGAACATTAAAATGTTTTCAAAGATAAATATGTAGGCAAAGAGTTTTACAAGAACTACAATGTTTTGATCCATTCGATAACACTTAGCGATTAAAGCATATCATAATAGTATGATGTCAATTTGATCTCAAGAACCACCTTCTTGAATACGATTTTAGAAGAGGTAGTATATTTTATATAACCTGTGGGTTCGTAGATCCTACTTATCCTAAGTTAATTTGCAAGCTTAAGAGGATGTCTTAAGTAAGCACTAAAAAGTTCGAATGAGTGTGTCAATCATGTCATAAAATATTTCTCGACATCTCGAGGAATTATGTTGATACATGAAGTTCAGTGGGAGTAATGTGGTGTGAATCAGTTTTATATATGGAGACATATTGATCATTTTAGATGATTTTGGAGAAGTAGAATACATCTCTTAGATATCTGGATTTATGGAGATAAATCTAAAAGGGTATTAGCATTAAGTCAAAAGACTTATGTTGATAAGATCTTTCCTTAGTTCAAGGAAGTTGAACACTTGATAATTAATTCCTTTTTCCTTCCGCTGTGGGATCAATTATACACGCTGTGATGTATACTCAATCCGACATTTTGCATGCTTTGAGCATGACAAGTCGTTTGCAATAAAATCCAAGTGAGAGTCACTTGATAGCCATAAAGAACATCCTTAAGTACTTTCGAAGGACTAAAGATATGTTCCATGTGTTTGAAGTTTACAGTGAGTTGTGTGTAAGGGGTTACACAGACTTAAGTCTCCAAACTGATTAAAGTGATTTGAAATCACGAACTGGCTGTATTTTATAGAAGATTTATCTGTTGGAAAATTACCAAGCAGAAAGGACTGTTGGAAAGGTTTCAAGTAGGAGTGACATTTCCAAATATAAATGTCATGTATCCGATGGAAATGTTCCAGGCTGTTTATCATTGCGGATTTCACAACGGAAATGGAGTACATTGCATCATATGATGATGCATATGAAACTAGCTTGGATTCGACAGTATTGGAGGGACTAGAAGTAGTTCCTATAGCTGTATATCCTATCCCATTATTATGGTAAAACAGTGGGAGCTACCTTTAGGCTAAGGGGCCTAAGTCTGGATTCAGACCTAGACACGTACTCAAAAAGTTTTATGTAATATGAGATTACCTAGACAAACAGAAACTGCAATCCGAAAGATGGGAAAGATGCAAGTATTGCTAATCCATTAGCTATGCTTTTCCAAGCTGAACATGATAGTCATGTCATTTCAATGGGGATTGAAATATGTACCTGAATTGCTAGAGATTATGAGATATGAAATTATTGATAACGTATAAATTTTTCCAAATATTTGATAATCGCATTCATTTTTAGAGTTTCATTAAAAACTCTTTTATTTAGTTTGACTAAATTTTAATACTTTGTTTATCCGAATTGGTTGAAAGAAACGTTGAACCCAATTCAAGTGAACATGATGAACTCAGTGTTTTGTCCCTAGTCACTCATTTTAGGTGACGTCTCGAAGTGACTAGATTGTAAGTCGATCGATGGTTGGTTCAGCACCATCGGGTCATGGAGATGAGTGGTCGTTTACATAGACAGACTGTGGAGACACTCTGTCGGGCAGTGACCAAAATAGAGTCCCTTATCAAAATTGTTGAAGCCTGGTCGTGGCGGGGATTTCTATTTTATTCCTATGAGTCGATTCTTTAGACTGGCGACCATTTACCTGAGTCGGTGTAGTTTCCGATTGACTTTTGTCTTTGTCCTAGGTCGTACCGTGAAAGGAGGCCGATGGACATCTTCTGGGTCATGGTGATCTACATCATACATTGTAAGATGGGTCAATAGGAATTGTCCACCCACGTTGGGTATTAACATTTTCGGGCCACTCGAGGAGTAGTAACTGGAAATGCGTGGCCACGCTCGGAAGAGATCTCTGGTAGATTTTTCGGTCAGACAGATATGTCCCCAGATCGAGAAAATTACTCTATTTATAATTTTCAATCGCAAGTGCGACCTCTAAGACACCTGGCGATGAGTGGGAGGATCTGACTCAAAAGAGATAAGAGATTCAGTAGCACACAACTTATCGAGACAAGTGGGAGAAATTGTAGGAAGAGGAGTCCTCCGCAATAGAGTTGCTACATGCAGAACTTGTATCGGACAAGTGGGAGATTGTTGGAGTAAGTGTCTTCCACAATAGTGCATTTTGATACTCCATGTCAGTTGATTAACGTAAATCGGTAACGCTCAGCTGACTAGAGTTTGACGTTATTGTCGTAGGACGGCGGTGATCAACTGATCCCTTTAGGTCACACCCATTGGAAGAGACCCAAACAGAATACTAATTATTTGTATATGATACAGTTTAATTACGGCATTACATATATTTGATATGTACAATTAGTTACGAGAGTTATTTAATGAAAATTGAGTTAGGAACTCATTCCTCTTAAGTTTATTAGTCAATTATATGATAACTGACTGAATAAAATTTACGTCTTATTTTAATACGATTAAACAAGATTTAAATTAGTAATTAATCGTTAATTCATTAAATAAGTTGAGGTTATGCATATATTTTGAGGTAGAGGTAGAGGTAATTAGTTAACTATATTTACAAAGAGTTGTAAAATAAATTAACTGGGCATTGTGGGACCCATTATATATTGATATAATGGTAAAATATCACTTAAAAAGTTAAGTACATGTTGTTTATTAATTTGTGTCATATAATTGTTATATGATCAAATTAACATCTAATTATATAAGATAATTAAACATATGATTATAACTATTTGTGGGACAAATATCAAAATTCAAAATGGTCCATTGTGGACTCATGTGCACCGGTTTTGTGTAGACAAAATCACTAGTGATTTTACTCTACCAATTCCACACTCCACCAAGTGATTATGACTTGTTATCACACATGATCATGATCATTTTCTTACCCACACTCAAGTCATTTGCATGAGAATATAATAAACAAAATAATCACCATATTGGTGATGGCATGACCGGCCAAGTGCCCTTATATAGTGCACTTTGTTGTTCATTTCGTTTTGCTCATTCATTTTTCACTTGTTTTAGATATCTCTCTAAAATCCTCAACTTCTCTCTAAACTCTCATAAACACTAATATTATCTACATATTATTAGAGTAGTAATATACTAATATTAGTAGTATAATGTCTTACTTATTATCGAGTTAATAATAAGTTAAGATTATTTTGGTTGATTCTTGGGTGAAACAAGAAGGAGACCTTCTACTTTGGAGGTTGTTTTATGGAGGATCATCAATTAATTTCATGCTCAAGAACAATAAGAAAGAGTTCTTATTGTGCCCTTTTGAACCGGAAAAGCTCAATGTAAGAATGTTTTTCTCTCATCTTTTCTTTTATGCTTTTATATTTGCATGCATGATAACTAGATCCTAAATCATTAACTTAATGTAATTTAATGAACTAATTAGAAGAGTCTAATTAGAGGTCTAGGACTTTCAGGAACCAGTTCAAGACTCTTGTGTAAGATCGCTTCTATCCTAAGGCGCTCAAACAACAACATTTGAAGGAATTCATGGAGCTCAAACAAGGTGAAATGTTCGTTCAAGATTTCACTACTAAATTCATCAAGCTTGCTCACTTTGTTCCTAGACTTCTGAAGGATGATGGAGACCGAGTATTCTTCTACTGGAACAAGCTTAGTTTCATCTCGGAGTGCATGGTTAGGAGAAGCTCCATTACATTTTTGGAGCTCTATGATGATGCTTTTTGGGGCAAGAGCTCATTAAAGACTATCAAAGATGAAGCTAAAGCAAAGACCCCGTCCTCTTCTCCTCGCCCTAGCTTCTATGGCAAGAGGTCATTCATCCCCTCTTATTATACCTCTTATGCTAACAAGAGGAAGTTCATTCCAAGAGGCCAAGCACCCTCTCAAGCCACTGTCCAAGCCAATGCTAAAGCTAATAAGCGCATGTGTAGTAAATGTCGGATGCCCCTTCACCGCGGAGTTCGATGCTACAATAGGCTGTTGATTTGTTTCCTTCGCAAGAATCCTTATTTCCGCCTTGAAGTTGGTAAAAATGGGAGGAAGGGATACCAAGCTTACTTATGTGTGGTGACTTCCTCCCCCGCTTCTTTGCATAATCTTCAACATGTGCCTGTGGTTTGTGACTTTGCCGATTTTTTCACCGAAGAGTTGCCCGAGATTCTTCCCGAACGTGATGTTGAGTTCTCCATTAACCTTGTTCCCGGAACCGGTCCAATTTCCCAAGCTTCTTACAGCATGGCTCCTACTGAATTGAACAAATTGAGAAAACAACGTGATGAGATGATTGAGAAGGGTTTTATTCGTCTGAGTGCCTCTCCTTGGGAAGCTCCATCCTGTGCTCTTTGTGAAAAAGAAAGATGGTTCGATGACGGTTTGTATTGATTATCGAAAACTTAACCAAGTCACAATCATAACCAAGTACCCTTTGCCAAGAATTGAAGACTTGTTTTATCAACTTAAAGGTGCTTCTACTGTTTCCAAGACCGATTTGAGATTCGGTTATCACCAAATTCTCGTTCGTGGGTCCGGCATTTCCAAGACCGTTTTTAGTACATGATATGGTCACTTTGAGTTGAAGGTGATGCCATTGGGATTGACAAATGCTCCCGCCATCTTCATGGATCAAATTAACCGTACCTTTAGTGAGTTCCTTGATAACTGTGTAGTAGTGTTTATTTATAACATCATAATCTTTTCTAAGTCTAAGGAATAGAATGCTAATAATCTTCGTACCATTTTGGAGATTCTTCTACGAAAAACGTGGTTTGCTAAGTTTTCGAAGTGTGAATTTTGGTTGCCTAAGGTGTCTCTGCTTGGGCATGTGATTTGTTAAGAAGTATCATGGTGGATCCTTCAAAGATTGAAGCCTTAGTTGAGTGGAAGAGTCCTACCAATGTTGGTGAGATTCGAAGTTTCCTTGGTTTACCCGGTTATTATCGTCGCTTTATTAAAGACCTTTCCAAGCTATCTAAACTGATGACTCATGTTTTGAAGAAAGAGACCAAGTTTGTGTGGAGGGAAGCTTGTGAAGCCGCTTTCCAAGAGTTGAAGAAACAATTGACTACAGCTCCCGTGTCGACCTTACCCGGAGATGGTGTTGACTTTGATGTGTTTTGTGATGCTTCTAAGTTTGTCTTAGGGTGTATTTTAATCAGTCTCTACTCGGAAATCTAAAAGGATAAAACCCCACCTTGAGTGTTGGGCCTTTTATTATTCATTTTCATAAAACAAATCCACCAATTACTTCTTCTTCCTCCTCAACTTTTCAGCAAACATCATTTCTCTATTCAACCCTAAAACGTCCATTAAACCTCCATTTTCTCTCAAACTTCAAATCTCCATATCTCCCTCATCTCACAACCAATTCCTCTAATTTTTAAAACCTTATTCTCCTCTTATCATTCTCTTCCTTTCTAGTAAGAAAGATAACGTCTTTCTCACCTTTTATTTTCGTCCGTCTTTCACAAAGATGAGAATTCCTCATCTTTTTGTGTTGAAATTATAGGTGGAGACTTAGAAGACCCAGACAAGGATTATTTATTGATTGAAGAAGAGTTTGAAGAGTAGACGTGCAAGAGATAATGTACAGGGGTTACTCGATATCACATTTATGTGTTCTTTATGTGTTTTAGAGTACCAATTATGATAAAGATGAGTTCTTTGTTGATTATTGTCATGAATTTATGTTTCTTAAATGCTTAAAGTTTGAGTTGTGAATTATTGCCTTGAAATATTGAGAGTTAGTAGTATGAACATTAAGCTATCCTTTTTATTATGTAAACATGTCTTAAGGTCACTAATGTGGTTTAATTACTCTCTTAATGTTTATGTTGGATGAATTGTTTCCCACATGATGTTTGACATCTTGTTTTACAATGGATTGCAGTTGATATCATAATGTTCTTGAGTTTTGACTGCCTTAGAATATGTTGTGGTGGATTTTTGGAGTAAGGATGTCCAAGCCGTGGTACCGGCCGCCGGTGGTCGAGCCGGCTAGGGAGTCTTTGATTGTAAATTGTTTCATTGGTGTTGAGGTAAGCCCTAACAATTGGGTCGGCCGCCGGTCAACTTACCGGCTAGGAGTCCCCTGTATATTTTTGTGGAGTTTTTTATGTAGACTAGCCTCCCTGCCAGTGGGTCGACCGCTTGCTGACGAGCTAAAAGACGGTGTCGTTATATGTGGTAATTAGTAAGACCAAATAAATAGAAACTTATAAGTCCTAAACAAACACCAAACTATCCTAAGAAAAGGTAGTACAGAGGTATGTAAAGGGTCGAACCCAAGAGAAGACGGTAATAAGTTAAGCTAACTTCTAGACTCTTGAAAAGAACAAATTAAAACACTAAACATGTAACACTCGCAAATGTACCCTATTTTTATAGTAAAAATATTATACGGATACTTTTCAGCGAATTTTAGTTTTAGTCTAGAATTTAATTTCCCGTGTCTATTTTAGAATTTCCGGGTTCGTTTTCGGCCTTTACGCGAGATTCCGAGTAAGTTACGTCTTAAGGTGTTTATGGGCTTTTTCCCATGATTTTTCCACTTACTCCCTCATACTCCCCTTAACCCTAAACTCCCTCACATTCAACTTCTCCTTCTTCTTCACCAAGTAACCACCAAAACCTAAGTTCCATATTTGATCAAGCTCCTTATCGACTCTACTCCTTCATTTCTCGCTCAAATCCGCTAATTTTCGTCTTAATTTTTCCCTCTCATCGTCCTCTATCTTAATTGGTAATAAAATTACCGTCTTTCTCACTTTTCAATTTATCCGTCTTTCTCAAAGGTGAATTATATTCATCTTTTATTATCTAATTGTAGGTGGAGACCTTCAAGACCTCGACAAAGACTACTACCTAGTGGAGGAGGACCTAGACGTCAAGTGAACACGCGAAAAGGTAACGGTGAAGGGTTACTCAATATCATTACGTGTTTTAATGTGTTTTTTATGTTAGTAATCATATTTAGAATAGGATTAGTAATCATAGGAATTGTGTTGTTGATGATCGTTGTTGTTAGTTGATAATTGATAATGAGAAT
Organism: Heliosperma pusillum; assembly: GCA_022085475.1. NCBI lineage: Eukaryota > Viridiplantae > Streptophyta > Magnoliopsida > Caryophyllales > Caryophyllaceae > Heliosperma > Heliosperma pusillum. Next base: position 3,063 of record JAIUZE010032454.1, on the reverse strand, counting down.
TGATGATTTATGATGTTAGTTGATGTTGGTTGTATGAGGTTTCGGTTGAAGAAAGTGATTTTCGTGCATAATATGCCCAAGCCAGGCCGACCGGCTGCCGGTTAGCTGACCGGCTGGAGAGTGGCTGTATATTATTTGTGTTACGTAAAAGTTTTGGTGTTATATAGGTCTCAGCCGGCCGACCGGCTGAGACACATCTTAATTTGCCTTCATTTTCTCATATGATATTGGTCCCAGCCGGTTAGCCGGCAGCCGGTCCCTTTAACCGGCTGGGACACGCTGCATATTCAATTGTTTTTCAAGTATGACATTGGTGCCAGCCGGGTAGCCGGCAGCCGGTCCCCTTGACCGGCTGGCCGCGCTGCCAACTCTTTTGAAATTCTTACTTATGTTTTCATTAAAATATTTCCGATGGTTCGTTTATCGTATAAATTTACGTAATGACTTTAAATATTATTGTTTCGAATATATGATATTCCATTCGCTTGTATCGCATGTTTTGTGACGGTTTTTCATATATCCCACTTTGAGTCGGTTTTACACATGTTATGGTTTGAGCACTATTGTTAGGTGCTTTGTACTCTCATTTCCCCGGCTACCTCTTCGTTCGTAAGGCTAAAAAGTCGGAACGAGCAGTGTATCCTTACTGCTTAATTGCAAGTGTTAGTGGTCATATGACGACGTTGTTGGGAAGCGAACCCTTTGCGTTGATCGACCCGGCCGTCAAATGTTGTATACTTGCGAGGTGGTGTCATTGCATGTAGCGTACCGCTTGTTATGATGCTTGTGCTCTTTTCCGCCTCTTTCGTGAAGGTTGACAGAATGTTGGGTACTCGGCGTCTATGATTGACCGAGTCTTGGATGCGAAATGTTTATCGCATGTCGAATCGGAAAATGTGGTTCTGATAGTCTGGCGAGATTTAGACTAGGACCGTATTATGATCGTCGTTCTAACAGGAGGAAATTAGTCTACATATACGAAATGATGAATCATGTATGCGTTCAGGGAAATACTTATCCCGTGGATGCGATATTAATCATACGGCTAGTACATGGTGCTAGTGCGTGTCATTTAGCGTGAGAGATGTTGTCAAGTTATTCGTACGTTTGAATGGATGATTATATGATTAATTATTTGTGATCGTTGGATGACTTGACGTGGTTTATATGTCGAGTCTTAATCTTATTAAGTATATGCCGCTAACGGTGAGATGCAAGCCCTAGTGAGTATATAGTTTCCTAAGAGTGTCTTCTACGAGTCTATTTATAATCTGATGCGTACAGTTCATATGTCGAGTTCTATGTTATCAATTGTATGCCACTAACGGTGAGATGTAAGCCCTAGTGAGTGTATAGTTGCCTAAGGGTGTCTTCCCCGAGTTTGTCTTTAATATGATGAATTTCGGTTTTATACTTCACACGCCTATATATTGAAATGCCTATTTACCCTTCTCGTATTTCACATGTATATTTATATAATCATGCTCTACTTTCGTATTTCCGTTTAAGTATGTTATTTGTGATATGGCTGGGAGAACCCGGAGTTACCCCCACTGACTGTGGCGTTCATGTTTTTCATGGATGAACAGGTTGCTTGATTGGATGGATTTTGCTTGTGGTATTTTGGGTTCGGGTGTTAGCTAGCGGGCGTTGGCCTGGATGAATCACTTCTAGACGTTGTTTAGCTAGTTTGCTAATAACTTTGATATTTGATAACAATTTGAGAGACTTCGTCTCTTCGTAGTATATTCTACTTTGCTTTGTAATTATTTGACATTTCTCATATTTTTATCTTAGCATGTAAAAAGTTTTAAAAACACCGTATTTTCCGCTATATAAATCACATGCTTGTTATGTTTTATTTCCGCATTCGCGAGGGTTGTCACAGTTGGTATCAGAGCTTTAACGCTCCTGACGCACACACGTGAACCCTAAACATAAACTACTTGACCTTGAAATAATAAATGAGAGATGGGTAGACGTTAAGGACTTTACTTGGTAGTCTCTTTGTTTATGCTAAGTGTTAGGATTAACTTGTTTTAATTTTTGTTTCTTAAAGATGGTTAGACCTCGAGTAGTAGAGAAGGTCATTCTTGAGGCTCTTACTCAAGATCTAAGGAACCAACCAAATGCGGCTAATGCTCATGCCAACCAAGTCCCTCCTCAAGGAGAAGACAATCACCAATGAGGCTATGCATGGGTGGCTAGCCAAATTGCTAGGAGCAAGATCAGGCCGTATGGTGGAGAACCGGACCCTACCGAGCTCTCGGAGTGGTTTTGGGAGATGGAAAGGCAATTTGACTTGTATCAAGTCTCTGAAGAAGACAAGGTGAGGATTGCTAAGCACTTCCTCGTGGGGGAAGCCGACAACTGGTGGTCAATCGCTAATCCCACCGCTATTCTTGAAATCAATTTCGATTGGGAATGTTTCAAGTCCCTCGTCGAGGGCCGATTTTACCCCATGGAGCTCAAGCAGCAGAGATTCAGAGTATTCATCGATTTCAAGCAAGGTGATTTGATGACTCAAGACTTCACCACTCAATTCAACAAGCTTGCTCACTTTGCAACCGGACTCATCAAGGATGATGAAGATCGAGGTTTTTACTATCGTAAGAAGCTTAGTGCTTTGCTCCAAAGCAAAGTAAGGATGAGCTCTACGTCTTTCGGAGAATTGTATGATGATGCTCTTCGGGCCGAGAACTCCATGTAGGCCATTAGAGATGAAGCGAAGATGAAGAATCCATCTCCTTTCCCCTCTTTCAATCCAAGGTCAAATTTCCATGACAAAAGACTTTTCACTCGCTCTTCCTCTAATGCCTATGCTAATAAGAGGCGTTTCAATGCTCCCTCTGAAACTCAAGCTCAAGGACGAATTTGTGACGGTTGTAGGAAACCCGTTCACCCCGGAGTTGGATGCTATGATAGGCCCCTCTTTTGCTTTTTCTGCAAGAAGCCATGTCACCGCGTTTGTGAGTGCCCTGATCGTCAGATTCCCGCACCCGGTGCCAAAGCTAAAGGATCCGGCTATGTACTCAGCCGAACCGAAGCCGATGCCCACCCGGA
>JAIUZE010032453.1:0-19578 GCA_022085475.1 Heliosperma pusillum | reverse complement strand
AAGTAAACTAACTAATCAAGTTGATATAGTGAAAGAGAAATACATGTAAAATTAATTAAAAGTCTCATAGATACCAATATTAGAATTACTATGGTTGTCTAGGCCTTGTAGCGGTATATTCCTTCCGGATTCGTACCGACCTTTTAGTGGGTCCTAACGTCCTTTCGGCATGGTTAAGTCACTAAACCCCTATTGATAGTCCTAATTCCTATCCCAACTCTCGTTATAAAGATAGAAATAACTAATACAAACAACTGCTTATGGCCACTAAACAAAGTTATAGAATTTGACACGACCAAAGGAAGAAACAATTTAGATGGTTCAATTGGTAACTACTCTTCTTTTAATTCATTCAACTCGTAAATCATTTCAAATATTACAACTCTATTTATTTTATTTACACAATGATAATTTTACAATATTAGAATTAATCTAATTTATATGATTATGTGATTAAGTAAATTAGCAAGAAAAAGATGTACGAAATTAAACTATGAAATATAAATACTAAAGTGATTATGGTGATTATGTTAACAATGATTCTAATAACAACTTTTAGGATTATATGATTAGGTAAATTAAAATGTGACATGCTAAATAATATTTTGTTTTTTACTAGATTAATTTTAGATTGATTTCCTAATAACAATAATATTATGAAAATGATACTAGTGAGATTATAATTCATGATGACTAAAATTGCATAAGTAAATTAAGATTAGAGAATTACCGAATTGGAATATGAGTATATAAGAACGAAAGTAAGAACAAATATCCAATAACAAAAGCTATGAAAACACTAGAGAAATAATAAGAAAGAAACTATAAAAACTTGTAAGAAAGTGTGCTAAAAGATATGTAAAGATGATACTAGATTATATGAAAGTAAGATTAGATAAAAGATAATTGGATGCTTGGATGATTACATGATCATTGGCTTTTATAGGGATGCATGGCTGCTGATCCCTATTGCAAATTCGTACCCTAGTCAAAGCATTAATGTACTCATTTAAGCTCGGATTGAAGAAGAGCCAAGTAACGTTCTCTTGCAGAAATACCCGATCGGGTATTGGGCAATCCGATCGGGTTTTTGTGTAATATGGATTTTCCGTCTTTTCATCTTAGGCACGGAATCCTATGCCTTGGTCTTTGGTCAATGCACTACGGAATTGGGCTTGGGCTAATCTTCTCTTGACTTGGGTTGAGGTTTCCTCTTAAAGTTCAAAGCCAAAATCCAAATTGAGTCCATTCGAGGAAAGATGTAGCGGAATCGTAATCAAATCGTGAACTGGCTATCATCAATTCCTTGAAAACTTGTATCCTAGTGTCTTTTCTCCATAAAGTAGGAAAATATAGCAAAACCGCTTTATTTCCTATAAAACGAGTCAAAACACGCAAAACAACTAGAATAGCAATATTAGCTCGTTAATCACTTAACAAAGTGCATAAATCGTATAGAAATCGAGCTAAAACGGGGGATAAATCAATACAAAATATCACTTATCATGATTGATAAGATTGTTTCGGATGACAACATCGCGGACCCTCTCACTAAACCGTTAAAATATGATAAGCATGAAGGGCACGTTATTTTCATGGGAATTAAACGTGTTCCTGAGTTGTAGTAGCTGTTTTATGTGGATTAGATAAATGTATCTTTTTCATGCACTATTTATAACATCATCGTATTGTTTCATATTTTGTTTATCATGTGGATTGTACGACAACATTGAACGCCACAAAGTAAACTGAATTACATTATAATTGTTTTGGTCCGTAATCGCCTACATGAGCTGATAACTCTGGCAATTATACTGTGAAGTTGATTGATGGTGGGTTCAACGAGCCATAAGTCAAACGGTTGACTGATCGATCACAGATACGAGTTATAAGGATACCTCGTAGGACATCGTGACAACGTTATGGAGTCCTAAATGTTTCAGAACATTCGGTGCCAGGTCTTTGATAGGACGTCCATAGTGTTCCTAAGAGTCGATTCTTTTGACTATCGACTGTCTCTTGAGATTAAGGCAGTTTCTGGGTGACTTTGGTTTCTTTCTCATGGTCGACCGTAACAGGAGGCTAAGTAGATTTTTACTGGATCATTTAATACCGTGCTTGGATCTGCAGGATTCGAGTTGAGGAAAATATCCAACCTTTATCAGGTTTTGTTATTTCTCAGGGCCACTCGAGGAGTTGTAACTGAAATGCATGGCCATGCTCGAATAATGATTCGTTTATCAGTTAAGTTACTTTCTAGTCGGGAAAACCACTCTTGATATAGATCACTTGTAAAATACGACCTTTGTGAATACGGACTTTGCAAATTGTTTTACATTGAGTGGGAGAAATTTTGGATATGAGAATCGGTTATCGCACATACACTTGTGAGGACAAGTGGGAGATTGTTGGAGCTAGTCTCCTCCACAGTTAGTGTGATAACGTGTATAAATCTCTTACAGGTTCACAGGGTATACTTAGTATTCTTATTAGTTGATTAACGTTTATCGATAACGGTTGGCTTGCTAGAAGTTTGACGTTATTGTCATTTTAATGGCGGTGATCAACTGGTCCCTAAAAGTCACACCTAAACGATGTGTTTGAGAGATATGATTATATGAAAAATATAATCATATTGATGCCTTATATGACTAAAAGGTTAGTCGATGTATATGACTAAAAGGTTAGTCAATGTAATGATGATACGATTATTTAATACGATTAAATAATACTAGCTGAGACGAATTAAATGTTAATTCGTAATTGAATATAAACTGTTATATCTAATTAATGTACATAATGTAATTATTTAATACGATTAAATAATGTAAGCTTAAACGAATTAAATGTTAATTCGTAATTAAATATAAACTGTTATATTTAATTAGCAAATTATAAATATACGATGTTTATACTTGACGTATATATTATAATATTACATTCACATATTATACATTAAATAAATAAAAGAAGAAAGAATCATATCTTGACTCCAATTCCTAATACAAGTAGAAGAAAAAGAGGGAAACTCCTCCCTCTACTAGACTTCTATTTGGACGTGTAAAAGGAGAGAGGAGGAGAGGTCTATATAAACTCTTCTTCTCTACATAATTCATCATTCAGTTCTTGACACAAAAATCATCAGTAATTTTTGTATTCTTTCTAGCACAAGAAAAGGCATATCTCAGAGCATCTTGGGTGCAACAATTAGGAGAATATCGATTTCAATATTGTTCATAGGCCAAATTTGCTAGGACCAAAGGTTAATTCGAAATTCCTATAATTTTATATTATGCAATTCATTTATGACTCGTAATTCATATACTATAGTGTCGTTATAATCCGTAAAATTAATGACGAAATATACCGATATTTCCAACAAAAGGAAAGGGCAAAGCTATAATGTATAGCAATGCTAAGGCTAAGGGCAAGAAGCATGCGACGCCGAATGCTTTTATTGTAAAGGCAAGGGACATTGGAAACGCAATTGTCCCAAGTACTTAAAGGATAAGAAGGATGGATGTGTGACACCATCACGTATAATCCTCTCTTCTCTCTATATGATAGATATTAACTATGCTTGCACTTATACTTGGGTATTTGATACCGGATGTGGTTCTCACCTTTGTAATCATTTACAGGGACTGAGGGACGTGCGAGCACTAGCGAAGGGTGATGTAGACCTACGCATGGGGAATAGAGCAAGAGTAGCCGCCGTTTTCGTAGGAACTTATGTACTCACCTTAGCTAGTGGTCTTAAATTGTATCTAAATAATTGTTATTTTGTACCCTCCTTGACCAAGAACATTATCTCCATATCCGTGCTTGACACAGAGGTTTTCTCTTTTGTAATCAAGAACAATAGTTGTTCGTTTTCTTTTAATGATGTGTTTTATGGTAAAGCCGGAGGTATTTATGTTCTAGATAATGATAATGAAGTTTATCATGTAGAGAGTAAGAAGCTCAAATTAGGTGAAACTAATCAATCATACCTTTGGCATTGTCGTTTAGGTCATATAAACGAACGACGCATAAAGAGACTTGTTTCAACGAAACTTCTCAAACCATTTGATTACGAATCTTATGGTGTATGTGAATCTTGCCTTTTAGGCAAGATGACTCGTGCTCCTTTTACGGGAAAAGGAACACGAGCAAGTGAGGTATTAGGCCTTGTACATACGGATGTATGTGGCCCAATGACTCTCCAAGCTAGAGGTGGTTATAACTCTAAGACCATTATATCTGTTTCCGTACTTGATAAAGACTGTTTTTCATTTTCAATAAAAGACAATAGCTGTATTTTCTCTTTGAACAAAATGATTTATGGCAAAGCAGTTTCCATGAATAGCATTTATATCTTAGATCAAACAACAGAAATATTACACGTGAATAATAAGAAAGTAAAGGTTGGTGACAAAGATCAAACTTATCTATGGCACTATCGTATGGGACACATAAATGAAAAACGTGTAAAGAAGCTCATTGAGAATGGGACTATCTCCCCATTTGATTACGAATCATTTGGCACGTGTGAATCATGTCTTATCGGCAAAATGACTCGAATTTCCTTCAAAGGTGTTGGAATGCGTGCTAATGACCTATTAGGACTCATACATACTGATGTATGTGGACCTATGTCAATCAACGCAAGAGACGGCTATAGATATTTTATCAGTTTCACGGATGATTTGAGTAGATACGGATATGTCTACTTAATGAAGCATAAAAGTGATTCCTTTGAAAAGTTCAAGGAATTCTAGAATAAGGTTGAGAATTAACTGGGAAGAAAGGTTAAAGCACTTTGATCAGATCGCGGTGGCGAATATCTTTCAAATGAGTTTGATCAACACCTTAAAGACTGTGGCATAGTATTACAGTTAACTCAACCTGGAACACCTCAATTAAATGGTGTGTCTGAAGGGATAAATCGAACATTACTTGATATGGTTCGATCCATGATGAGTCACACGGTAGTACCTGATTCATTATGGGGTTTTGCTCTTTTGTCAGCGGCTCTAATACTTAACCGAAGTTCGTCTAAAGCTGTAGAAAAGACTCCATATGCGATATGGAAGGGAACGGTCCCTAACTTGTCCTTTATTCGGGTTTGGGGCTGCAAGGCTTATGTCAAGTGGAGACACGAGGATAAGCTCGGCCCGCGATCGGTCAAGACATACTTTATTGGTTATGCAAAAGGAATGTTTGGTCATTACTTCTATTCCCCTACCGAACATCGAGTTTTTGTTGCGGCTAGTGCGAAGTTCTTAGAGAAAGAGTTTCTCGAGAACAAGTCAAGTAATAGAACCTTCGATCTGTCGGAGATTCAAGAACCAACAACCGAGCAACCGATGGTGGAAGATGTTCCTTCAACTTCTGCTACGGTTAATATTCCTCAGGAACCTAGAAGGTCGGGTAGAGTCTCCATTCCTCCAGACAGATACATTGGTATGGTCGAGGAGAATGAGAGAGATGATGTTTTACTCCTAGAGAGTAACGAACCCGTTACCTATAAAGGTGCCATGACATGTTCCGACTCTAAGCTATGGCTTGAAGCCATGCAATCCGAGATGGACTCCATGTATGAGAATGACGTATGGGATCTTGTTGATTTGCCTGATAAGGTACGGCCTCTTCAGTGCAAATGGCTTCATAAGATAAAGCATTCTGTAGAAGGACAACCAGACACCTATAAGGCACGACTAGTGGCAAAAGGTTTCACTCAAGTGCAAGGATTGTAGTATGATGAAATTTTTGCACCCGTAGTTATGATGCGTTCCATTCGGATAATCTTAGCGATTGCCGCTTTTCATGACTATGAAATTTGGCAGATGGATGTGAAAACCGCATTCTTAAACGGTTATTTGGAGGAGGAATTGTACATGGTAAAACCCGAAGGTTTCATTGATCCTAAAAATCCTAAGAAAGTTTGCAAGCTTAAGCGTTCCATTTATGGACTTAAGTAAACTTCTCGGAGTTGGAATCATCGTTTCGACCAGGTGATAAAAGAGAATGGTTTCACTCGATCGGTCGAGGAACCATGCTTGTATGTCAAGTCGAGTGGGAGTAAGATTGTCTTCTTGATATTGTATGTCGATGACATACTCTTGATTGGGAATGACATTCCTCTCTTATCTTCGGTAAAAGTATGGTTAAAGAACCATTTCCAGATGAAAGATCTGGGTGAGGCACAACGCATATTAGGGATCCGTATCTATAGAGATAGATCACGACGGATGTTATCACTCAGTCAGGAGTTTTATATAGATAAGATTCTTGAAAGGTTCAGCATGACCAACTCCAAGAAGGGGTACCTTCCAATGATTTCTGGGATGCATTTGAGTAAAGTTCAGGCACCCAAGACATCGAAAGAGGTCGAGCGCATGAGTCGTGTTCCTTATGCATCAGCTATAGGATCGATCATGTATGCCATGATATGCACACGTCTGGACGTGGCATATGCATTGAGTATGACGAGTCGGTACCAAGGCAATCTAGGTGAAACATACTGGATGGCTGTCAAAAACATCCTTAAGTACTTACGAAGGACTAAGGATTGGGTATTGACTTATGGAGGAGACACTAAGGTATGCGCAATCGGTTACGCAGATGCTAGCTTTCAAACAGATCGAGATGACTCGAAATCTCAGTCTGGATTCGTCTTTACTCTTAATGGCGCTGCGGTCAGTTGGAAAAGCTCCAAACAGAGTGTTATAGCAGATTCTACAACTGAGTCCGAGTACTATGCTGCTTCAGAAGCTGCAAAGGAAGCTATATGGATATGTCAGTTCTTACAAGGACTAACTGTAGTTCCTAGTTCGAGTGACCCTATCACCATCTATTGTGATAATAGAGGTGCCATCTTCCAGGCTAAAGAGCCTAAGTCCAGCAACAAGTCTAGAAATGTACTTCGGAAGGCTCACATGATCCGAGATTACGTGGAGCAAAAGGAGATAGTGATTGACAAGATTGTTTCGGATGACAACATCGCGAACCCTCTCACTAAACCGTTAAAATATGATAAGCATGAAGGGCACGTTGATTCCATGGGAATTAAACGTGTTCCTGAGTTGTAGTAGCTGTTTTATGTGGATTAGATAAATGTATCTTTTTCATGCACTATTTATAACATCATCGTATTGTTTCATATTTTGTCTTTCATGTGGATTGTACGACAACATTGAACGCCACAAAGTGAACTGAATTACATTATAATTGTTTTGGTCCGTAATCGCCTACATGAGCTGCTAACTCTGGCAATTATATTGTGAAGTTGATTGATGGTGGGTTCAACGAGCCATAAGTCAAACGGTTGACTGATCGATCACAGATACGAGTTATAAGGATACCTCGTAGGACATCGTGACAACGTTATGGAGTCCTAAATGTTTCAGAACATTCGGTGCCAGGTCTTTGATAGGACGTCCATAGTGTTCCTAAGAGTCGATTCTTTTGACTATCGACTGTCTCTTGAGATTAAGGCAGTTTCTGGGTGACTTTGGTTTCTTTCTCATGGTCGACCGTAACAGGAGGCTAAGTAGATTTTTACTGGATCATTTAATACCGTGCTTGGATCTGCAGGATTCGAGTTGAGGAAAATATCCAACCTTTATCAGGTTTTGTTATTTCTCAGGGCCACTCGAGGAGTTGTAACTGAAATGCATGGCCATGCTCGAATAATAATTCGTTTATCAGTTAAGTTACTCTCTAGTCGGGAAAACCACTCTTGATACTGATCACTTGTAAAATACGACCTTTGTGAATACGGACTTTGCAAATTGTTTTACATTGAGTGGGAGAAATTTTGGATATGAGAATCGGTTATCGCACATACACTTGTAAGGACAAGTGGGAGGTTGTTGGAGCTAATGTCCTCCACAGTTAGTGTGATAACGTGTATAAATCTCTTACGGGTTCACAGGGTATACTTAGTATTCTTATCAGTTGATTAACGTTTATCGAAAACGGTTGGCTTGCAAGAAGTTTGACGTTATTGTCATTTTAAATGGCGGTGATCAACTGGTCCCTAAAATTCACACCTAAACGATGTGTTTGAGAGATATGATTATATGAAAATATAATCATATTGATGCCTTATATGACTAAAAGGTTACTCGATGTATATGACTAAAAGGTTAGTCAATGTAATGATGATACGATTATTTAATACGATTAAATAATACTAGCTAAGACGAATTAAATGTTAATTCGTAATTGAATATAAAATGTTATATCTAATTAATGTATATAATGTAATTATTTAATACGATTAAATAATGTAAGCTTAAACGAATTAAATGTTAATTTGTAATTAAATATAAACTGTTATATTTAATTAGCAAATTATAAATATACGATGTTTATAATTGACGTATATATTATAATATTACATTCATATATTATACATTAAATAAATAAAAGAAGGAAGAATCCGATCTTGACTCCAATTCCTAATACAAGTAAAAGAAAAAGAGGGAAGACTCCTCCCTCTACTAGACTTCTAGTTGGACGTGTAAAAGGAGAGAGGAGGAGAGGTCTATATAAACTCTTCTTCTCTACATAATTTATGATTCAGTTCTTGACACAAAAATCATCAGTAATTTTTGTATTCTTTCTAGCACAAGAAAAGGCATATCTCAGAGCATCTTGGGTGCAACAATTAGGAGAATATCGATTTCAATATTGTTCATAGGCCAAATTTGCTAGGACCAAAGGTTAATTCTAAATTCCTATAATTTTATATTATGCAATTCATTTATGACTCGTAATTCATATACTATAGTTTCGTTATAATCCGTAAAATTAATGACGAAATATACCGATATTTCCAACAAAAGGAAAGGGCAAAGCTATAATGTATAGCAATGCTAAGGCTAAGGGCAAGAAGCATGCCGACGCCGAATGCTTTTATTGTAAAGGCAAGGGACATTGGAAACGCAATTGTCCCAAGTACTTAAAGGATAAGAAGGATGGATGTGTGACACCATCACGTATAATCCTCTCTTCTCTCTATATGATAGATATTAACTATGCTTGCACTTATACTTGGGTATTTGATACCGGATGTGGTTCTCACCTTTGTAATCATTTACAGGGACTGAGGGACGTGCGAGCACTAGCGAAGGGTGATGTAGACCTACGCATGGGGAATAGAGCAAGAGTAGCCGCCGTTTTCGTAGGAACTTATGTACTCACCTTAGCTAGTGGTCTTAAATTGTATCTAAATAATTGTTATTTTGTACCCTCCTTGACCAAGAACATTATCTCCATATCCGTGCTTGACACAGAGGTTTTCTCTTTTGTAATCAAGAACAATAGTTGTTCGTTTTCTTTTAATGATGTGTTTTATGGTAAAGCCGGAGGTATTTATGTTCTAGATAATGATAATGAAGTTTATCATGTAGAGAGTAAGAAGCTCAAATTAGGTGAAACTAATCAATCATACCTTTGGCATTGTCGTTTAGGTCATATAAACGAACGACCCATAAAGAGACTTGTTTCAACGAAACTTCTCAAACCATTTGATTACGAATCTTATGGTGTATGCGAATCTTGCCTTTTAGGCAAGATGACTCGTGCTCCTTTTACGGGAAAAGGAACACGAGCAAGTGAGGTATTAGGCCTTGTACATACGGATGTATGTGGCCCAATGACTCTCCAAGCTAGAGGTGGTTATAACTATTTCATTACCTTTACCGACGATTTAAGTAGATATGGATATGTCTACTTAATGAGGCATAAGAGTGAAGCTTTTGAAAAGTTCAAAGAGTTTCAACATGAAGTACAAAACCAATTGAATAAGAAGATTAAAACCTTACGATCCGATCGTGGTGGTGAATATCTAAATAATAAATTTGATTCACATCTAAAAGAATGTGGCATAGTATCACAATGGACTCCTCCTGGAACACCCCAACTAAATGGTGTGTCCGAAAGGAGAAACAGAACTTTATTAGATATGGTTCGGTCAATGATGAGTCTTACAGAGCGTCCTGATTCATTTTGGGGATTTTCTATCTTAACAGAAATTTGTTCACTAAATCGTAGCCCAACTAAAGCGGCAGAGAAGTCTCCATATGAGATATGGAAAGGAAAGGCTCCTTATTTGTCATTTATGAGAATTTGGGGTTGCGAGGCGTATATTCATGACAAGTCTAACGACAAACTCGCACCCAGATCCAAGAAATGTCTTTTTGTATGGTATCCTAAGGAAACACGTGGTTATTACTTCTACAACCGTCACGAGGACAAAGTGTTTGTCTCGTGATGCTGTCTTTTTAGAAAACAATATTATTTCTAATAGACAGAGTGGGAGAAAGTTGAAACTTGATGAAGTTCAAGAGCCACAAACGAGAATGAAGTAGACGAAAACGTTCCCTCCTCGTCTGAAACGGTTGCTGCCCCTAGAAGGTCAAGTAGAATTTTTCTTCAACCTGACCGTTACCTCGGATGTATCGAGGAAGATGGTGATTTGTTACTTTTTCAAAGTGATGAACCCACCACCTACAAGTCGGTCATTTCTAGTCCCGACTCCACGCATTGGCTCGAGGCCATGTGATCCAAAATGGATTCTATGCGCGAGAATCAAGTATGGGACTTGGTAGACTTACCTGAGAAGGTACGACCTCTTCAGTGCAAGTGGATCTACAAGATCAAAATCGGTATAGATGGACATAATAATGTCTACAAAGCCAGATTGGTGGCAAAAGGCTTTACTCAAGTTCATGGTTTACACTATGATAAAACCTTCGCCCCATTCACTATGCTTCGATCCATTAGGATTCTCTTAGCGGTTGTCGCCTTTCATAACTATGAAATTTGGCAAATGGATGTCAAAACCGCCTTCTTGAATGGGATTCTAGAAGAGGAAGTGTATATGACACAACCTGAAGGTTTTGTGGCTATATCCAATCCTAAGAAAGTATGAAAACTTAAGAGATCCATTTATGGTCTTAAGCAAGCATCCAAGAGTTGGAATCATCGCTTCGATCATGTTATTAAACAAAACGATTTCACTCGAAGTGTCGGGGAGCCATGTATATACATGAAGTTTAGTGGGAGCAAAGTTACTTTCCTTATTTTGTATGTGGATGACATACTTCTTATTGGGAATGATATACCAATGCTTACTTCGACAAAGGAGTGGCTAGGGAAACATTTCCAGATGAATGATTTGGGAGAGGCACAACGCATTTTGGGTATCCGGATCTATAGAGATAAATCCAAAAGGATACTAGCATTAAGTCAAGAAGCTTATATAGATGAGATTCTTGATCGGTTCAAAATGAAAGACTCTAAGAGAGGCTTTCTTCCCATAGGTCATGGTATCAGTCTGAGTAAATCACAAAGTCCTACCGTCACCGAAGAGATTGAACGCATGAAATTGATTCCTTATGCTTCCGCAGCTGGATCAATTATGTATGCTATGATGTGCACTTGCCCTGACGTTGCATATGTTTTCAGCATGACGAGTCGTTATCAAGCCAATCTAGGTGAGAGTCACTGGATAGCCGTCAAGAACGTACTTAAGTACTTACGAAGAACTAAATATTCGTTCTTGGTGTTTGGAGGAGAAACTGAGTTGCGTGTAAAGGGTTAGTCGGACGCTAGTTTCCAAACTGATAGGGATGATTTAAAATCCCACTCTGGCTATGTCTTTTTGTTGAATGGAGAAGCTGTTTGCTGGAAAAGCATCAAGCAAAGCGTTACTGCGGATTCTACAACATAAGCTGAGTACCTTGCAGCATAAGAGGCTGCTAAGAAAGGTGTGTGGATTCAGCAATTCATGGAAAGTCTAGGGGTAGTCCCCACCGCCGCAGATCCAATCACGATGTATTGTGATAACAGTGGGGCTATCTTTCAAGCAAAGAAACCCAAGTCTAGTAACAAGTCTAGACATGTACTTAGGAAATACCATGTAATTAGATATTATGTGGAGAGGAAGGAAATTGATGTTTGTAAGGTTGGGACAGACGATAACATCGCTAATCCTCTAACCAAGCCTCTTTCAAAGGCTAAGCATGATGGGCATGTCGTCGCAATAGGATTAAGACGAGTACCTGAATTCCTCTAGATTATATGATATTTAATAGTTGAATATTGTATTAATGTTTACATATATGATAGTTGCATTCATTGTTCGAATTTTATTTGAAATCTTTATTTTAGTTTGACAAAATTTCAATGCTTTGTTTTATCTGAATTGGTTTTATGGAAAGTTGAACACAATTCAAGTACTATTGTCCCTAGTCACTCATATGAGGTGACGTCTCGAAGTGACTAGATTGTAAGTCGATCGAGGGCCAGTTCAGCGCCATGGGGTCATGGAGATGACTGGTCATTTACATAGGCAGACTGTATGACACTCTGTCGGACAGTGACCTTTATAGGATCCCTTATCAAAATTATTGAAGCCTGGTTGTGGCAGGGATTTCTATATTATTCCTATGAGTCGATTCTTTAGACTGGCGACCATTTACCTGAGTTGGTGTAGTTTCCGATTGATCTTGGTTTTTGTCCTAGGTCGTGCCGTGACAGGAGGCCGATGGGCATTTTCTGGGTCATGGTGATCTGCATTATACAGTGTAAGTTAGGTCAACAGGAATTGTCCACCCACGTTGGGCATTAACATCTGCGGGCCACTCGAGGAGTAGTGACTAGAAATGCGTGGCCACGCTCGGAAGAGATCTCTGGTAGACTTTTCGGTCAGACAGTTACTCTCCAAAATCGAAAACCACTCTATTTATATTTTTCAATCGCAAGTGCGACCTGAAAGACACCTTGCGATGAGTGGGAAGATGTGACACAAAGAGACAAGAGAATCGGTAGCACACAACTTGTCGAGACAAGTGGGAGATATTGTTGGAGAAGGAGTTCTCCGCAATAGTGTGGCTACATGCACAACTTGTATCGGACAAGTGGGAGATTGTTGGAGTAAGTGTCCTCCACAATAGTCCATTTATATATTAAATCTCATTTTCGAATATCCGTGGGATGACTAGTATATTGATACTCCACGTCAGTTGATTAACGTAAATCAATAACGATCAGCTGACTAGAGTTAGACGTTATTGTTGTATTACGGCGGTGATCAACTGACCCCTTTCGGTCACACCTAAAGGATGAGACTCAAACAGTAAACTAATTATTTGTATATGATACAGTTTAATTAGTTACATATATATTTGATATATGCTTGGTTACGAGAGTTATTTATTATACGATAACTGACTGAATAAATTTTACGTCTTATTTTAATACGATTAAATAAGATTTAATTTAGTAATTGATCATTAATTCACTAAATTAGTTGAGGTTGTGCATATATTTTGAGGTATAGGTAATTAGTTAATTATCTTTACAAGGAGTTGTAAAATAAATTAACTTGACATTGTGTGACCCATTATAAATTGATATAATGGTAAAATATCACTTAATAGTTGAGTGTATAATGATTATTAATTTGAGTCATATAATTGTTATATTATCAAATTAATACTTAATTATACTAGATAGTTAAGCATATGATTATAAGTATTTGTGGGACAAATATCAAAAATCAAAATGGAACATATTACTCTAGTGGAGGCCGGATTCCATGTAGTGTAAGCAATAATGTTTGTTCATTTCTTGTAACACACTACAACATATTGATTATGACATGTTATGACATGAACATGATGATTTTTATGTCCAACACTCTACCACTTTGCATGTGATTAAAATAAGCAAAATATTGGCTCATTTGTGAGCTACATGACCGGCCATGTGCCTATATAAGGGCATTTTGATTGTTCATTTCATTTGCTCATTTTTCACTTGTTTTTGCTATTTTCCTCCAACTTCTCTAAAACTCTCAAAACAACTAATATTCCTATATTACTAGAGTAGTAATAAATCTAATATTAGTCAGTAATTGTCACTATATTTTTCTAGTCTAAAATTATAGTGATTATTTGGGTTAGTCTTGGGTGCATGTTGGAAGGAGACTTTCTACATTGAAAGTTCAAATTTGGTGATCATCCTTTTGTTTTAGCTCAAGAACAATAAGAAAAGGAGTTTCTTATTGTGCCCATTTAAACCGAAATTTCTCAATGTAAGGAAATTTCTTCTTATGTTTATTTATGCCTTTATATTTTCATGCATGTTACATATATCATTAAATACTAAATTAACAAGTTAATTAGTAAATAATTAGAGGAGTCTAATTAGGGTCTATGGACTTTCAAGTCTCTTGGCGGAGTAGCCATGAGCAATAGCAACTCGAAAGAGTTGGGGAAGTCTCTTAGCGGAGTAGCTTTGAGCATAAGTCTTGGTGCGGAGTAGCATTGAGCAAATAGCAAATGGAGTAGGTTGGGGAGTTGTTTTATTATTCGGGGTCTTTGTTTGTATGAGTTTACTTCAAATATGTTTAATAAGATAATGTTGGATGTAGGTCGCGGAGTAGTGACCGAACCAATTTAAAAAACATCTTTGAGTTTTGTCTATTTCGTTTTTAATATTTCAGTTGAATTCTGAATTCACTGTTGATTCCACTGTGACATTTACTGGCTGAATCGTTGTTGAATACTTCTAACTTTCTAGTTCTATGTGTCAACTTCTCCTTTCTTCTAAGTAATGTCTTAGTGATCATCGAGTTTTTAAAGAAGCTTTAATTAAGCTTAAAATTTTAAATAGACACCTAATTCACCGCCTCCCCCTCTATGGTGATCTCGCCCTTGACTCTTCAATTGGTATCAGAGCCTTGTGCTCTTGATATTGGTTAATTATCAAAGAGTTGATCCTATAGTCATGGACGGTAAACATACTAAGTACGCCATATTCAAAGGGGATAGCTACTCATGGTGGAAACACCGTATGGAGCACTATGTCAAAAGCACAGATTATGAATTTTGGGTAATAATTCAAAAAGGTTCCCTTGTTATAACGGTCACTAATGCTGATGGCACTAGTTCCGTTAAAAGTGAGGATGAGTATGTCGAGGCTGATTATTGTAAAGTCGAGAAAAATTCTAAGGCCATGTCCGTTCTTCAATATGGCATTGGTGAACAAGAGATTAACCGGATCTCCGGACATACCTCGGCAAAAGAAATTTGGGACACCTTAAGCCTTGCTTATGAGGGAACGTCTCAAGTTAAGAAGCATCGTATTGACCTTCTCATGCAACAATATGAGATGTTCAATATGGAGCGTGACGAGTCAATTAATATTCTTTCTACACGTTTTTCTAGTATTGTCTGAAAGTCCTAGACCTCTAATTAGACTCCTATAATTAGTTCATTAAATTATATTAACTTAATGATTTAGGATCTAGTTATCATGCATGCAAATATAAAAGCATAAAAGAAAAGATAAGACGAAAACATCCTTACATTGGAATTTTTCGGTTAATAAGGGCACAATAAGAACAACTTCTTATTGTTCTTGAGCATGTAATTAGTTAATGATCCTCCATAAAACAACCTCCAAAGTAGAAGGTTTTCTTCTTGTTGCACCCAAGATTAAACCCAAATAATCTTAACTTATTATTAACTAGATAATAAGTAAGAAATAATACTACTAATAATATTGTATTACTACACTAGTAATATGTAGAGAATATTAGTATATAGGAGAGTTTAGAGAGAAGTTGAGAATTTTAGAGAGATATGTCAAACAAGTGAATAATGAGGAAGCATGAAATGAAAAACCAAGTGCTCTATTTAAAGGCACTTGGCCGGTCATGCCATTACCAAAAGGGTGATTATTTTGCTTATTATATTCTCATGCAAATGACTTGAGTGTGGTGATAAATGTAATGAGTGGTGTCATAACATAAGGTGGAGTGTAGGATTAGATGAGAACAATCATCATTGATCTCCACTAGTTATATATTCGGCCTCCACATGTGTAATGTGGTCCATTTTGATTTTTATGATATTTGTCCCACAAATACGTACATATCAAATATATGTAATGCCCTAATTAAACTGTATCATATACAAATAATTAGTATTCTATTTGGGTCTCATCCTATAGGTGTGACCTAAAGGGATCAATTGATCACCGCCGTCATAAGACAATAACGTCAAACTCTAGTCAGCTGAGCGTTACCGATTTACCACTACTACAAATTCGGGCAATAACAACGCCCCATCCACAACGCTTATTTAGGAAAATTAAGAAAAACCGTTGTCGAATGGATTATTATTTTTCCGCGGAATTTTATTAAAACTAATAACAACGGTATTATTTTTCGTCCGTTGTTATTAGTTTTAACAACGGGTCGAACTAAAATAACCGTTGTAAATATTTAAACTAATAACAACAGTTTACTCTATATCCGTTGTTAGTAATTTGGCGCAAAATGAGGAAAAGTAATAACAACGGTCACGAACAAACCCGTTGTTATAATGTGTTATTAATTTGGCGCAAAATTTGGCGTAAGTTAATAACAACGGTATTATTTTGTTGTACGCAGTTGTTAGTTGTAATAACGGTCAGAACTTTGTTAACAGTTGTAAATATATAAACTAATAACAACAGTTTACTATGAATAATAACCGTTGTCAATATTTGTTAATAATGATAATTAAAACACACAATACTAATAATACTGTACTGCAACACAAAAACACAAACACAAAGCGATTATACTGCAACAAAAAATCCACAAACACTAAGACATACTCCCTGATCGTCTCTCTGTCATCATCTTCGTTTGGTATTTCTTATTAATCAGGTATTATTTTTATTAGTTTTGTTGTATTGTTCAATTCTAATAATTTTGCTTTATTGATTTCCTGAATTTCGTTTATTTGTGAAGTAGTTGCCTATATATATATATATATATATATATATATATAGAATTGGGTTCTTGTGAGTTTAGTGTCTTATGCTGAGTTGGTACTCACAAATCTTAACCATTGAATTAGATGGAAATCAAGGGTCCAGATCTAATTCATCCACGTCATTTAATTTGATACATAACCCCTGAATCATCCCTTCCCTTCTTAATTTATATTCTTCCTTCTCTCACCTAAATTTTGAAAATACAGAGAGAAAGAAAGAGAGCACGATCCATTTGAGTGTGAACTAGTCAATATCATTGCTTCGGATTTCAAACTACGAAAACTACAGTAATTCGTGAAAGTCCATAGACCTTAATTAGACTTCTCTAATTATTTACTAAATTACTTTTTAATTTAGTTTATAATGATCTATGTAACATGCATGCAAATATAAAGACATTTATATAAGAGAAGAAATTTCCTCACATTGATATGGAAAATATAAGGGCACAACAAGAACTCCTTCTTGTTGATCTTGAGCTACAAATATGGTTGAACACAAATAATCTCCAAGGTAGAAGATCTCCTCTAAGTTGCACCAAGATTAACCCAAATAATCTACCCTTATTATTAACTAGATAATAAGATAGATATAATACTACTAATACTAGACTATATTACTACACTAGTAATACTTAGTAAATATTAGTATATGAGAGTTTTAGAGAGAGTTTTAGTTTTGAGAGATTTATGGAAAAATAAGAATGAACTTGTGAAGGAATGAACAACAATTGTTCTCCTTTTATAGCCAAGAGGGCCGGTTTTATCATCACAAAATGGTGATGTTTTCTTCTTATTTTATTGCCATGTAAGGTGGTAATGTGTTGTAGTGAATAAAATGATATCATGTTTACTATTCATGTCATAAGCATATGTTGCTTATGAGTATGAATAAGAACAACCATCATCACCATTTGACTTCACCATAACCGGCCATGTGAGCCTCAATTTGATCCATTTTGATTTTTGATATTTGTCCCACAAATACTTATTAATCATATGCTTAATTATCTTGTATAATTAAGTGTTAATTTGATCATATAACAATTATATGACACAAATAAATGAATAATATGTACTTAACATTTTAAGTAGTATTCTACCATTATATCAATATATAATGGGTCCCACAATGCTTAGTTAATTTATTTTACAACTCCTTTGTAAATATAATTAACTAATTACCTCTATCTCAAAACCTCAACTAATTTAGTAATTTAACGATTAATTACTAAGTTAAATCTTATTTAATCGTATTAAAATAAGATATAAATTTATTAGTCAATTATCGCATAATTGAAAAATAAACTTAATCGAATTTGAGTTCTTAACTCAATTTCTAACAATTAACTCTCGTACATATCGAATATATGTAATGTACTAATTAACTGTATCGTATACAAATAATTAGTTACTATTTGGATTTCATCCTTTAGGTGTGACCGAAAGGGATCAGTTGATCACCGCCGTCAAACGACAATAACGTCAAACTCTAGTCAGCCAACCGTTATTGATTTACGTTAATCAACTGACTAATCATATATATAGTCAATAAATATCCCAATTATATTCCTTAATAAGATTCATTATGTGGCGCACTATTGTGGAGGACACCTACTCCAACAATCTCCCACTTGTCTGACACAAGTGTGCGTCACCGATTCTCTTGTCTCTTTATCACATCTCCCACTCAACGCAAGGTGTCTTCCAGGTCGCACTTGCGATTGACAATATCTAGAGTGGTTTTCTCGATAGGGAGAGTAACTGTCTGACCGGAAAATCTACCATAGATCTCTTTTCCGAGCGTGGCCACGCATTTATAGTAACTTCTCCTCGAGTGGCCTAAAGATGTTTTTACCCAACGTGGGTGGACAATTCCTGTTGATCCTATCTACTCTGTATGATGCAGATCACCATGTCCAGAAAAGTCCATCGACTCCTTTACTGCAACGACCTAGAACCATCGAACCAAAACCATCGGAAATTGCACCGACAGTAACGGTCGCGTAAAGAATCGACTTAATAGGAATAAAGACAGAAGACCCTGCCACGACCAGGCATCAAATATTTGATTTAAGGGTCTCTACAATGTCACTGTCCGACAGAGGGTCATACAGTCTGTCTATGTAAACGACCAGTCATCTCCATGACCCCATGGTGCTGAACCAACCATCGATCGACTTACAATCTAGTCATTTCGAGACGTCACCTCATTTGAGGGACTAGGGACAAAATACTAAGTTCGTCCTATTCACTTGAATAGGGTCCAACAATCTATTCGGATAAACAAAGTATTAAATTTAGTCAAACTAAATAAAAGAGTTTAAAATAAAACTCGAACAATGAATGCCATTATCACATATGAAATAATTAATACTACATTCAATTATTACATATTACATAATCTAAAGGAATTCTGGCACACGTCTCAATCCCATTGTGACGACATGACCATCATGCTTAGCCTTTGATAAAGGCTTGGTTAAAGGATCAGCAATGTTGTCATCTGTCCCAACCTTACAAATGTCAAGTTCCTTTCTGTCCACGTAATCTCTAATTACATGATATTTCCTAAGTACATGTCTAGATTTGTTACTAGACTTGGGCTCTTTTGCCTGAAAAATAGCCCCACTGTTATCACAATAAATTGTTATAGGATCTTTGGCAGTAGGGACTACTGATAGTCCTTCCAAAAATTGCCGAATCCACACAGCTTCCTTTGCAGCTTCAGACGCTGCAAGGTACTCTGCTT
>JAIUZE010032452.1:0-21548 GCA_022085475.1 Heliosperma pusillum | reverse complement strand
TTAGCTTATTTGCTAAACACTTGTTCCTTGTTAACATTTTGAGAGACTCCGTCTCTTTGTTATTTTCCGCACTTAGTTGTAATATTTTGACACTCCTTGTTTTATTTAACTTGCATGTATAAAAGTTTTTAAAAACTACCTATTTCCGCAATATAATTCACATGCTTGTTTGTTTATTATTTCCGCATTCGCGAGGGTGTCACATTACTTGTTAATTTAGTGTTTAATAAAGATCTATGTAACATGCATGCAAATTAAAATGCATAATAAAAGTAAGAAGAAATTTCCTTACATTGGGAAATTTCGGTTTATATGGGCACAACAAGAAACACCTTTCTTGTTGTTCTTGTGCTAGAAAGAAATAGATGATCCTCCTTGTAATCTTCAAATTAGAAGAACTCCTTTAAGAAGCACCCAAGATAGAACCCAAACTAATCACTTAGTTTTTGACTAGAAAACACAAGTGATAAGATGAACTAATATTTTTTTTTTGGTGCAAATGTAAGCTTTGATTAATACGACAATAAGCCATCCAATTACAAGCCTTTTACAAAACTAGTATCATAACCCTATCAAACAACCACTCTAAAAAACTGATAAAAAGCACTAAGTTACATAAGTTGTCTATTTCTACACCATACAATCTCGTCTCTCTTTAAACTACCAAGCTCAAGCTGCGTGAGTCTCAACTTTGCTTGCACACATACACCTTGTATCATCACTTCAGGCCTCTGGACAATAGCATCCAGCCTGCACTTGTTCCTGCAGTTCCAGATGCTGTAGTACACAGCCACTACTAGTGACCAGTACACTTTTCTGATGAACCCTGTCCCCCATCTCAGTCTGAGCAATGCTGCAGGAGAATGATCATTCATAGACCTGATCTGCATCCTATCATCTAAACAACTAAAACACTTCCTTGCAAAACAGCAACCCTGGAACAGGTGAAGGTGATCCTCAGAGATGATCCCACACAGAAAGCAGTTTAAATTTCCTGTAAACCCCCTTCTATGCATCCTATCCAGAGTAAGTAACCTCCCTTTGACAGCCAGCCAGTAAATGAAACAATGTTTTGGAATGTTAAGCCTGCTCCAAGTGATTCCAAACCAATCCACTCTAGAATTATCATTACCATCCAACCAATTGTATCCTTTAATAATGGAGTAACCATCCTCTTCCCGCCAGTCATCAGATTGAAGCCCCTCTTTAAGAATCTCCTTGACTCCACAAATCTTTCTCCAGGCCCACGAGCTTGAACTGCTAGGACTGTAAGACATCCAATCCCTCCCTTTCAAATATATCTTATCTATCCATTTAATCCAAAGGTGATCCTTCTTAAGCATAATCCACCAAACTAACTTCCCAACTGCTGCAATGTTCCATTTAGTACTATCATAAATGCCTAGACCTCCTTCTTTCTTACTCTTACATAAAATATTCCAAGCTACAAGGGGAGCCTTAGAGTAAGTATCCTCCCCTTCCCAAAGAAAGTTTCTACATAGGGCTTTGAGAGTATCAAGGACCCCCATAGGTAGAATGAACATCTGTGCCCAATAGTTATGAATGATACTCAAAACTGACTTAACCAAAACAAGCCTTCCTGAATAAGAGATCTTCCTCCTGTTCCAACCCTTAATCCTAGCACTCAGCCTATCAACCAACATCTTACAATCAAACCTATTCAGCCTCTTATGAGAAATATTAACACCAAGATATTTGAATGGAAGACTTCCCCTAGCAAAACCAGTCTGATTCAAAATGAAATCCTCAATCTCCCTATCAACCCCCTTGATGATCAAATCAGATTTCTCATTATTAATCTGCAAACCTGAAGCCTTAGAAAACACCTCAAACCCCTCCACAATCATAAAAATAGACTTTATATCTCCCTTACAGAAAATGAGGAGATCATCAGCAAACATAAGGTGGTTCAGTTGTAATCCCTTACATAAATGATGAAACTTAAACCCAGGGAGCTCACCAATCATAATTAACAACCTACTCAAGTATTCCATACAGATAGTAAAGAGAAGAGGAGATAAGGGATCACCCTGTCTCAACCCTCTCTTACCTTGGAAGAAACCAAATGAGTTCCCATTAAGCACAATGGAATAAGAGGTAGTGGAGATACATTGCATAACAGCCTTCAAGAACCTAACAGGAAAGTTCAAACTCATAAGGACATTCTATTACATTACTAATATTAGATTTTATTACTGCTCTAGTAATAGGAAATATTAGTGTTTGAGAGGTTTTAAAGAGATGAGGATTTTAGTGAGATGTACATGCAAAATAAGAATGAACAAGTAAGTAAAAAATGAACAACAAAATTGTCCATTTAAGGACACTATGGTCCGGCCAAGAGAGGCCTTGGTGGCCCTTATTTTTGCTTAAAATAATCTCATGCAATTACTTTGAGTGTAGTAGTGAATAAGACCATGATCATGTGTCATAAACATGACATGATCACATGATGTAGTGTAATACAAGAAACAACAATCATCATGTTATACACTACCATATTTTCAGCACCCACTAGTGTCATGTGGTCTATTTTGATTTTTGATATTTGTCCCACAAATACTTATAATCATATGTTTAATTATCTTGTATAATTAAGGGTTAATTTGATCATATAACAATTATATGACTCAAATTAATAAATAATATACACTTAACTTTTAAGTGATATTATATCATTATATCAATATATATTAGGTCCCACAATGCCTAGTTAGATTATTTTACAACTCCTTGTAAATATAATTAACTAATCACCTCTACCTCAAAGTATATGCATAACCTCAACTAATTTAATGAGTTAACTATTAATCATTAAATTAAATCTTATTTAATCGTATTAAAATAAGACGTAAAATTTATTCAGTCAATTGTCGTATAATTGACTAATAAACTTATCCGGAATGAGTTCGTAACTCAATTTCCAATAAATAACTCTCGTAACTAAACATATATTAAATATATATATAAAGTACTAATTAATATGTATCGTATACAAATAATTAGATTTCTGTTTGGGTCTCATCCTTATAGGGGTGACCGAAACGGGGTCAGTTGATTACCGCCGTCCATAGACAATAACGTCTAACTCTAGTCAGCTGGACGTATCGATTACGAGTTAATCAACTGACGTGGAGTATCAAAATACTAGTCATCCCACTAATATTCCAAAATGAGATTTATAATATAAATGCACTATTGTGGAGGACACTTGCTCCAACATACTCATTACTAAAAGCTTGCAACGAACATTTCTCAATCTCAAACTATGATTCCTTAAGGATAAAAGAAAATTACTAATTCCAAACCACAAATGACCAACCACTTGGCAATCAGACAACCATTCAAATCATCTAGATCATCTAAAACTCAAAATGAATCGATTTTCATTTATGACAATACTCCTCAAACTTTGGGTACCAACTCAATTACCCTAAGCAAAGTCTCTTTTACAATCCACCAATTAAAGACGTCTAAATCCCAAATGATATCCCAAGCAACCGATATAATACTCAACAACAACGAATATTATCATGATTGACTAAATTCTCAAAATAACACTAGAGTACCTAACTCCAAATCCAAAACTACTAGGAGAAGATTCATTATCACTATTAGGATTCATCCTCCAGCTTAAATCCTATTTTCCCTGATCAAATACATTCTGAAATTTGCTCCATCCAAAAACACATATTCTAACCTAAGAATTCCAAAATACATTACAACTTCTTATACGTAACACAATGATCACCTTAAGACTGGTTTAGATACAAAACAAACATACATCATCAAACATCAACAAACAAGTTAGAAACCTCAACAACATCGAAGTACACCAAAAGAATACCACCTTAGGAGTACCTTAAAGTAGCTACCCATCTCTCATTTATTATTTCAAGGTCAAGTAGTTTAAGTTTAGGGTTCACGTGTGTGCGTCGGGAGCGATAAAGCTCTGATACCAACTGTGACAACCCTCGCGAATGCGGAAATATAAACATACAAGCATGTGAATTATATAGCGGAAAATACGGTATTTTAAAAACCTTTATACATGCAAGATAGAAAAATACGAGGAGTGTCAAAATATTACAAACTAAATAAAAATACCACAAGAGACGTAGTCTCTCAAAGTGTTAACAAAAGACAAAGTAATTAGCAACTACCTAAACAACGTCTAGAGGTGTTTCATCCAGGGACAACGCCCGCTAGCTCACACCCGAACCCAAAATAGCATAAGCAAAAAGCCATCCATGCAAGCAACCTGTTCATCCATGAAAAACAATAATGCCACAGTCAGTGGGGAGTAACTCCGGGTTTTCCCAGCCATATCACATTTAAACGTACATAGAAGGAAACCACCAAAAGTAAAATCCATGATATATGAATATAATGTGAGATACGATAAGAATAATAGGCCAATCAAATATATAATGATAAAGATCTTCATGTGGAATCAAATCCCGCGAACCTCCCATGTTATTCAAAGACTGGAGGAAAGACACTCTTAGGCAATCGAATACGCTCACTAGGGCTTACATCTCACCGTTAGCGGTATAAGATTGATAAGATTGAGACTCGACAGACAAACCAGTAAAGTCATGCGATGATCACAATAAATCCAACATATTATCATCCATTCACGAACCAAGACATTGACGGTGTCCAATCATGCAATGACCATGAATAATATCATGAAATCACACATTCAAAGAACGACGACACAAGACGACATCTCTCACGGTAAATGAAACGCACTAGCATCGTGTACATGGCAAGTATGATTAAAAGGCAGCCACGGGATAACATTTCCCTGAACTCATACACGATAACATTTCGTATATGTAGACTAATTTCCTCCGGTAGGACGACGATAATAATACGGTCCTAGTCTAAACCTGGCCAGACTCTCGGAATCACGTGTTCCGATTCGACATGCGATAAACGTTTCGCATCCAAGACTCGGTCAATCATAGACGCCGAGTACCCCAAATTCGGTAGATCAATTCACGAAAGAGGCGGAAAAGAGCTCAAGCCTCATAACAAGCGGTACGCTACATGCAAATAACACCACCTCGCAAGTACACAACATTTGACGGCCGGGTCGATCAACGCATAGCGTTCAACTCCCAACAACGTCGTCGTATGCCCACTAACACATGCATTTAAGCAGTAGGATACCTCTCCGTTCCGACATTCCAGCCTTACGAACGGGAAGGTAGCCAAGGGAATGAGAGTACAAAGCACAAGACAAAATAGTGCTCAAACCGTAACATTTGTAAAAACCGACTCAAAGGGGACATACCAAAAACCGTCACAAAACATGTGATACAAGCGAAAGAAATATCATATATCCAAAACATGAATATTATAAGTCACTACGTAAAATTATACGATAAACGAATCATGCGAACTAATATGAATTACGAGTTTTAGAGATTTTATAAGAAAAATACAGCCGTGTTCCAGGCCGGTGTGGAGGCCGGCGGCCGGTACCCCGGCTCGGAGCACAACTACACACAAAAAGCAAGTTTGGAAACTAACTAAAACAAGGGTCCACTTCAAACGGTCATAACTAGAGTTCTATATATGAAAATGAAGAAATTCGAAGTTGAGGTGATAGCTTATCCTCTTACGGTTCCAACGAATGGTCACAAGCCCAAAACAAGTCAGTAACGAAGGAGATATGATGATTCTACGAAAAAGGGTCGGTGCAGTGAAATCCCTGCCGGCTACTGAACCGGCAGCCGGTCCTTCGGCCAGGAACACCATTCCACCCGAGAACAACAAACACAATTTCTATCATTTCCAATTTTCATAATTCACTTCTATCAACTATCAACAATCAATATTCATCATCAAAAATCATCAAATAACAACAATCATCATCCATAACATAATTCCTAAACTTACTAATCGTAGTCTAATACGAACTCTAGCATATAAAGCATGTAAAACACGTAAATGATACCGAGTAACCCTTCACCGTTACCTTTACGCGTCCTTAATCGATTACTAAGCCTTCCTAGTAGTCTCCACCTACAATTAGGTAATAAAAGATGAATATATTTCACCTTGAGAAAGACGGATAATTTAAAAAGTGAGAAAGCCGGTAATTTTATTACCAATACGGATAGAGGAAGCTAAGAGGGGAAGAATGAGACAAACTTACGTGAATTCCAATATGAAACGAAGGAGATACGGTGATTCAAAGATGGATCAAAGTTGGAGGCAAGGGTTTTGGTTTGGGTTTCTTAGTGATGAAGTAATGTGTTATGTTTGTGAATGAAAAATAGATTAAATGGTAGTATGATATGTATAAGGAAAAAGTCAACAAAAGTCAAACTCGCCTTAAGACGGGATTCTCATGGAATCTCGCGGAAATTCCAAATACGAACTCGGAAATTCTAAATTCGACTCGGAACATAAAATTCTATATTAAAACTTAAATTTGCTGAAAAGTATCCGTAAAATATTTTTACTAGAAAAATAGGGTACATTTCCGGGTGTTACAACCCGTCTCACCAAATGAGGCTCAGCACGGCCCAAGAAGGTCCATCCCATGAATCTTTGCCAGATTCTAATGGCGGGAGGATGGATGTGTTGGTGTGGGACATGGTCCCAACGAGAGACAAGATAAGTAGAAATGGTGTTCCAAACATGGCTAACATCAAAGCCCTCGGGAGGTGAAGTAACAATGTCCCTAAAGGTGAGACCGAATTGGTCAGCAAAGATCCTTAAGTTCATACTATAGTCATCGTTGAATAATCGAAACCGAACTTGACCCATAGAGTCTCTATTCCTAGATATTTGCAACTCAAATGAACTTAAGAATTCAAGGGTCATTTGAGGGTAGGTCTTATAACTAAAGTTCATACTAGCAGTCATTCCTAGACCTCTGAATAAAGCTTTGACATGCTCATAAAGCTTCATGTGTCTTAAAGAAGAAACATCAAGGAATTTCGTAGCTCTCATACCCTTGCTCTTGATGATAAACCATTTTTGCCATTGCTTGTTTGAACTAAACCCCACATCCGGAAAGTCGGGATCATGCATAGCACCTTGTCCTCCTTGACTCCCGGTTTGATCATCGGCTTCAAGCATTTCTATGTCTTCTTCATGGGCTCTACTACTCTCTCCTTGGTTGGTAGTTCTTGCCCTCTTTGATCTCCTTATTGTAGGTGTCATTTGCTACAAGAAACTAGTATTCCAACACTTCATTATAAGCACAAATTGATAGCATAGGTGTTAAAATACTAGGCTTTCAAGCACAAATTCAAGCATAACAACATAAGTGAAACATTATCATGCTACTTTTGAGCACAAATTGATGTTCTTAAGCATAACAATATTTCACTAGGATTTTGAGCAACATTACTTGAATCATGAGTTTTGGGCACTACTTAAAGATACTAATGCTAAAACAATACAAGAAGAGCATAAGTTCAAAGTATAAAGCATGAATTCAAGCATTATACTACCATTAAGCATGAGTGTTTAGCATAAAGTAGAGATGAGTATCCTAATTGGCATATGAGCATTCAAATCATAGTAAGCTTACAAATTAATCACTAACATTCACTCTACATCATGTAAGAAGCATTAGAAATCCAATTTAAACAAGTTTTTCAAGTAAAATCAATAACCCCCAAATTTGGGTTAGGGTTTGTTCATGTTGGATTTCTGAAAAATAGAGAGATTGAAGTAACTATAGTAGGATTAACTTACTTGATAATGCTTAGATGTTGCCTTGGATGAACTATTGTGACAAATTTTGCAAGAAATGACTAAGAAATGAAGGTTTTTGAGAGATTTTGAGCTTTGAATATGAAGGATACGGGATAGTAGCAGCAAGCAAAGGTGACAACGTCAAATATTGTCGTGTCTAGTAGCATTTTTTAGAGTCTTTCGTCTTACTTTTTTACGGGTCATTAGCTATGTTTTATGTTAGTTTTAGTTTTTGTAATAATGTTATTATTTAGTATTTTAAGTCTTTTTTTTAGAGTCAAATCCCGACAGTCAATAAAAGTCAAACCCGAAAACCCGAGACCCAAAACCCGGAAATTTTGAATGGGCTAGCAATGAATCATCAAAGTATTAAGACCAAGCCCATTGGGTCAATGGAAGTCAAGGCGGGGTCAATATCCATGGGGTCAACGAAAGTCAAGATGGAAAACAAGGCAAAAAAAGTGCTCGACGCAGCCTGGGACGCAGTGCGTCAGCGACGCAGCCTGCGTCGTAGGACGCAGCCTGCGTCATCTCTCAGCACGGGTTTTTCTCATTTTCTCGTCTTGTCTTTTGGAAGCCCACCTTTCAAGGCCCCTAGGTTTGCGGACCAAGGGTATAAAAGAAGATTTCTGAAGAGAGACAAGGGCATCAAGCATTCAACATACAACATCATATTTTCCTTAGCATTTCTCTCTTTTTGTTCTTCAAGTTTGGCTTTTGTAATGGGTTTTTACTTAGAAATTGGTTGTATTAAGAAGACTATGGGTAGCTAATCTTCTTTTGCTTAGTGTAATTTGAACAAGTTCTTCCCTTTTAGCATTGTAAGACTTTTTAATCCTTCCTTCTCTATTTAATTCCATCTTCCTTTGTTGATTTTCTTTGTTGAATGAATTGTTGTTAGGACTAACCATCTTAGTAATTGTTTGTTTGATTAAATTGCTTTGTCTTGATGAATTTGGTTGATTTGTCTTGATATTTGTTGAAGCAACTTGAAAGATTGTAACTTTGGTTTAAAAGTTAGAATCTTTTGAGTGGATTTTGGATTATCATGTATTTAGAACATGGTTTAATGTTTTAGTTCATGATTCTAGCATGCTTCTTTGGTTTGGTGCTTAAAGCTTGCATCTTTATTTATGCTTATGATTTAATAAGTATGGGTTTAGTTGTATTGGGTCATTTATGGATGGTTTAATTCATGGTGGCTAATTCTTAGAAGTTTTTGCAATAGATAATTAGAGAAGGGAGGAAAGGAGGGATCTTTACTTTGTTAAATTATGGGGGAACTTGGGATAATTGCACTAAGTTGTTTTTCCTTATTTGAATCTTTGATTATTTAGTTGTTATTGGTGATTCTAGGATTGACAATCATTTCTCATGAAAAACTTTCTCCCTATTTGTTATCTACATGTTTACCATTGTGAATATCATAGTTTGTAAGTAATTCTAGTCTTTGTTTCAATTAGTGTTTAATTTGTGGTTAGATTAATTAATTTGTTTAATCAGTTTTTAGCAAGAGTCTAGATTAGATTATTAGCATTCATCGCCTTCTCTTGGGTTCGATCCTTGTCTTACCCTTACTACCCTTTACTTAGGTTAGTTTGAGCCTAGATTTGGTTTTATAAATTGTTATTTGGCATAGCTAGTTTCCGGAATTAACGACCCCGAAAATAAGCCCGTCAAATTTGGCGCCGTTGCCGGGGAAGGCAACATAGCTAAATATCAAATTGAACTCTTGTTAGTGTCATACTTTGTCTAGATTATTTTTCAAATATTTCTTTTTGTATTGTTTGTAGGTTACTTGGTGTTGAAGTTACTAATTGTGTTGTTGAAGTGTTTTAGAGTTTATGCCTAGGTCACAAGAGGGACTTGGTGACCAAGACATTGACCCGGCTTCTAGGAGCATTTCCAATTGGTTGTTTTCGAACCCCCTCTATAGGAGACCCTTTTTGAGGGAGCCTAGTGAAGAGGAGTTTGGGAACAATATTTTTCAAGAACCACAAGAACAAGTGTTTGTGTCACCACCTAGATCACCACCTAGGAGACCGCCACCCTTGAACATCATCTACCCACCCGAAATGGAAGATAATAGAACTATTGGTGAGATCCGGGCAAGAAACTATGAAGAGCAACCGTTGTGTATCGCATACCCTCCCATGGGGGATGTAAATTTCGAGCTAAAGGGGTTCTTTTTTCATAATTTGCCAAGATTTCATGGAATGGTGGGGAATGATCCCAATAGGCACTTGGCTGAATTTCACATGATATGCCAAGGGGCCATCCCTCAAGGAGTGACCGAAGACCAATTTAAACTTAGGGCATTTCCATTCTCTCTACAAGATGCCGCTAAGGAATGGTTATTTTGTCTTCCGGCCCATTCCGTCAATACTTGGGTGGGTTTGAAGAAGAAATTTCTTGAGAAATACTACCCGGATTCGAGGCATAACCACTCAAAGAAGCTCATCACTACCATTGAGCAAGACATGGGGGAAACTCTCTATGACTATTGGGAGCGATTCAAAAGCCTCGTGGCAAGGTGCCCTTATCATGGAATGTCGGGGGATGATCTATTGACGGCCTTCAATGAAGGATTATGCCAAAACGACCAACGGATGATTATAGCCGCCACCGGAGGTGGTATTGATACACTTAATGTGGCCGAGGCCAACAACATTATTGAGAAGTTGGCTATGAACACAAGAAGCTACGGGAGGAAGAATGAAAGGGGAGGAAGCTCTAGAAATGTTTCTTCCATGGAAGATTCTCATGCCTCTCAAAATCACAAACTCATGCAAGAGATGGGTGAACTCAAAAGCTTGGTATCCAACTTGGTTGTCAACAAAAGTAGCTCATTTTCTCAACACCCCGAATCACTTGAATGTTCTTATTGTGGAGGTGACCATGCTACAAATACATGTTACATCATGATTGAGCAAGGAGCCACCATGGAGAGTGTCAATGCCATGGGGTATGGGAACTACAATGCTAGAAACCCAAGTGGTGGAGGAATGTATAACCAAGTGGGAAATCGTGATCTTTTGGGGTGGGGAGGAGACAAATCAAAGAGTTTTGAAAATGGCCAATTCAACCACTTGAGAGCCCAAAATCCAACCCAAAACCGAAACACAAATTTCAACCAAAATCCCCAAAGAAATTTCAACAACAACCCAAGACCCAACAATTCAAATTTTCCAAATAATTCTCAACCCCAAAGACAACCCAACCAAAATCCAAATCAAGGGAATTCTTCTTCTCAAGGGAACTTGAGTGACATCTTGCAAACACTTCTTGCCAATCAAGAGAAGGATAGGGAGGAGGCAAGGAGGGATAGAGAGGAAGCAAGGAAGGATAGGGAGGCTAACAACCTTAGGGTGAACAACTTGGAAACCCAACTATCCCAAATGGCCTCAAATTTGTCAAAATCCCAAGCCTCAAGCTCCACAAGATTCCCATCTCAAACCATTCCCCCACCAAGGGAAAATGCTAGTGCCATGACATTGAGGGGTGGCAAGGAGTTGGAAGTGAATCCCCTTGGCAAGGGAAAGGAAAAGATGAAGAATATTGAAATGGAAACCATTGAGATTGAAGACCAAGGAGAATTGATGGTTGGTCAAGAAGAGATATTGAGAAATGAGAAAGGGGGATCCACAAGCAAGGACCCCAAAGGAGACATTTCAAAGAAGGGCAAAGGCACTATTGAAGATGATGAAGTGGAAGAGTACATACCGGAAGTCCCATTTCCTAGTGCTTTGATAAGCACAAGGAAGTATGCCAAGGAGAATGACTTGTATGAGACTTTCCGAAAATGTGAGGTAAACATTCCTCTTCTTAACTTGTTGAATAGTGTCCCTAGGTATGCAAAGTTCTTGAAAGAACTTTGTACACCTAGGAGAAATCCTAAGAAAGGAACCCATAAGGTTAGGGTGAGTGAACATGTTTCGGCAATTTTCAAGCAAAATTTGCCAAAGAAATGTGGAGACCCGGGCATGTTCACTATTCCTTGCACTATTGGGGGAAAGAGTTTTAAACGTGCCATGCTAGACCTTGGGGCTTCTATAAACGTCATGCCTTTATCTATTTATGAGACCCTAGGTTTAGGACCTTTGTCTAAGACCGGGGTAGTCATTCAACTTGCCGATAGGTCTAGTGTTTACCCCAAGGGCATGGTAGAGGATGTACTAGTGGAAGTCGATAATCTTGTCTTTCCGGCGGATTTCTACGTCTTAGATATGGAATCTAGCTCTAGTGCCACCCCTCTCCTTCTTGGTAGGCCGTTTATGAAAACTTCAAATACCAAGATCGATGTTTCAAACGGGTGCTTGACTATGGAGTTTGAAGGAAAAAGATTAACTTACAATATATATGACTCCATGAGGCACCCGAGTGACCATCAATCTTGTTTTTTCTTGGATATCTTTGAGCCATTAGTGAATCAAATGTATAAACTTTGTGATAGAGACCCACTCGAGGTAGCTTTAACTAATCCCATGGAAGAGGAAGGTTTGCGCTTGTTGTTGGCCTTTGATGTGCAGGAATGTCTTGAAGAATTGGAGAAGGAAGAGCCAATAGAAACATATGAGGAGCTCAACGTCATAGAGATGCTGAAAACAGGGCAGGCAGTGCTCGACGCAGTGCTCGACGCAGCCTGCGTCACACGACGCAGCCTGCGTCGTACGACGCAGCCTGCGTCACTGGACGCAGCCTGCGTCCTGCACTGGCGAACTTGTCCGAGTTGTTTGCTTTGAGTATTCCACTCCACAAGCCCCTCCCTTCCATTATCCAACCTCCTAAGGTCGAGTTGAAGACCCTCCCAAGCCATTTAAAGTACATCTTTCTAGGGGACGAGAACACCCTACCACTTATCATTTCAAGCACACTCACCGAGGACCAAGAAGGCAAATTGGTATCACTACTTGAAAATCATAAGGAAACATTTGGGTGGAGCATAGCGGACCTGAAAGGGATAAGCCCGATGACTTGCATGCACAAGATACGACTTGAAGTGGATGCCAAACCGGTCCGACAACCCCAAAGGAGGCTCAATCCACCCATGGCGGAGGTAGTGCAAGAAGAGGTAATAAAGCTATTGCAAATGGGTATCATTTTCCCTATTTCCGACTCTCGTTGGGTTAGCCCAACTCAAGTCGTACCCAAAAAGGGAGGAGTGACGGTAGTCAAGAATGCACAAGGAGACTTGGTCTCCACCCGACCACAAACCGGTTGGAGAGTGTGTATTGACTACCGCCGCTTGAATGCGGTAACATTGAAAGACCATTTCCCGCTACCATTTATTGATCAAATGTTAGAAAGATTAGCGGGAAAGCTTTCTATTGTTTCCTTGACGGTTACTCGGGGTATTTTCAAATCCCAATCGCACCCGAGGACCAAGTCAAGACCACATTCACATGCCCATTTGGTACATTTGCTTATCGTCGTATGCCCTTTGGTTTGTGCAATGCTCCGGGAACTTTTCAACGGTGCATGTTGAGTATTTTCTCCGACTATGTAGAACGAATCATAGAAGTATTCATGGACGATTTCACCGTCCATGGGGACTCCTATGATGCATGTCTAAAACACCTTGCTCTTGTCTTAGAGCGATGCCAAGAGTCTCACCTCATTTTAAACTCCGAAAAATGTCATTTCATGGTGACTAGTGGCATCGTTTTGGGACATGTAGTGTCGGAAAGGGGGGTTGAGGTGGATAAGGCTAAGGTTGACATTATCAAAACCCTACCTTATCCCTCTAACACCCGAGACATTAGGTCTTTTCTAGGACATGCCGGGTTCTACCGGAGATTTATTAAGGATTTTTCCAAGATTGCTAACCCTTTATGCAAGCTTTTGCACAAAGAAGCGGAATTTGTTTTTGATGAAAAATGTAGGAAAGCTTTCAATGACTTGAAGGAGAGATTGGTCACCGCACCAATTATTCAAGCACCACGATGGGATCTTCCATTTGAGATCATGACCGATGCAAGTGACTATGCATTGGGAGTGGTTTTGGGTCAAAAGAGTGACAAGGGACCCCATGTGATCCAATATGCTTCTACCCTCTTGAATGATGCTCAAAAGAACTATTCCACGACGGAGAAGGAATTCCTTGGTGTGATTTATGCTCTAGAAAAATTCCGATCTTATCTCTTGGGCACAAAGGTGATCATCTACACCGATCATGCCGCCATTAGATACCTTGTGGCAAAGAAGGATGCAAAGCCAAGGTTGTTGAGATGGATTCTTCTTCTAAGTGAGTTTGATGTGGAAATAAAAGACAAGAAAGGGGTGAAGAATGTGGTGGCGGATCATTTGAGCCGGCTAAACCATGAAGGAAGACCATCATGCCCTCTTGAGGAGGTTGAAGGAGGTCTCCCTCATGAGTCACTTTATGCTATACAAGTGGAAGAGCCATGGTATGCTACCATGGTCAACTATTTGGTGACAAAGCGGCTCCCAAGCCATTTCTCTTCTCATCAAAAGAGCAAAGTCAAATCCGATGCCAAGTACTATACATGGGATGATCCTTACTTGTGGAAGTTTTGCCAAGATCAACTTGTGAGAAGATGTGTGCCCGAGAGTGAGATCCCTTCCATCTTACATCATTGTCATGACTATGCTTGTGGAGGACATTTTGGGCCACAAAGAACCGCTAGAAAAGTGCTTGAATGCGGTTTCTTTTGGCCAAGCCTTTTTAAAGATGCCCACAAATTTGTAAAGACTTGTGACCGATGTCAAAGGGTGGGGAATTTGACAAAGAGAAATGAGATGCCACAACAACCTCTTTTATATTGTGAGATCTTTGATGTGTGGGGAATTGATTTTATGGGCCCTTTTCCAAATTCCGGTGGTTATTTGTACATCCTCTTGGCGGTAGACTATGTGTCAAAATGGGTTGAAGCCATTCCTACCCGCACCGATGATGCCAAGGTAGTAGCCATTTTCATTCAAGAGAACATATTCTCTCGGTTTGGCTTTCCAAGGGCTATCATTAGTGATAGGGGGACCCATTTTTGCAACAAGGTGATTGGAGGCCTTCTCAAGAGGTATGGGGTGAATCATAAAATTTCCACGGCCTACCACCCACAAACAAACGGGCAAGCCGAACTCTCAAACCGTGAAATTAAAGGAATACTTGAAAAGACGGTGAATCCGGATAGAAAGGATTGGAGTAAGAGGCTAGTTGATGCATTGTGGGCATATAGGACCGCTTTCAAAACCCCCATTGGCATGTCCCCATTCCGTCTCATCTATGGCAAGGCTTGCCACCTCCCCGTGGAGGTTGAGCACAAAGCCTATTGGGCTATCAAATCTTTCAACCAAAACCAAGATGAGAGCGGTATGCACCGGAAGCTTCAATTACAAGAACTTGAAGAAATTCGCCAAGATGCTTATGAGAACTCTTCCATCTACAAAGAGAAAACAAGAAGATGGCATGATGGGATGATAAACCGTAGAGTTTTCAAGGAAGGTGATAAAGTTCTTGTGTTCCAAAACCGGTTTAAGCTCTTTCCGGGCAAGTTGAGGTCAAGATGGTTTGGACCTTACACCGTCAAGAAAGTGTTTACTCATGGGGCTATTGAAGTGGAGGGGCCCGGGGATGGAAAGCTCCTCAAAGTGAATGGCCACCGTCTCAAGCACTACTTCCAAGGATGTACCCGGGAGGGGGAAGAAGAGGTCTTGCTTGAAGACCCCATTTATCAAAGTTGAAAAGCTTGAAATAGCTAAGTCGAGCCATCGACTCTAAATAAACGGCAAAACATGTACATACTCTATCCTTGTGAATATTTCTTTGAAGTTTCTTTGTTAAATCTTAGCATTTAAGTTGTTTTAAGTTAGTTAGACATTGCATCAAACAAAATTTTTTGAAGTTACTAACGGTTTTGTGAAGTTTTGCGAGTTTTTGGCCGCCTCGGGATGCGTGCCACGGATAAAAAGTTCGGGAATCGATGGAATTTAGATATTGGAGGTTATTATGGACCATTGAAGTGAATTTGCAAGTATGGAGGTGTTTGGAGCACTTAGCAAAAATTTTGCTAAGTGCAAAAGGCAAGGTGATCCGGCAGTGAAGGACGCAGCCTGCGTCGTGACGACGCAGCCTGCGTCGTAGGACGCAGCCTGCGTCGAGTGCTGATTTCGTTTATTTTCCAAATTCTTGCCCGTGTTCTTCATAAAACACAAACCCCATCATCCTTCTTTGTTTTTCACGACAAACACACCCAAACAACCCCCAATCCCTCAAAAATCCATCTTTCTCACTCAAATCTTCCAAAACCTTCATCAAAATCAATCCCAATCTTCATCCTAATCATTTTTCTACACTCAATAACCCCAAAATCAATCTCACTCACCCTAAAACTCAGAAAATCCGTCTTAAAAAACCTAGATTTTTTTTCCCTCAAATTCGTTTTTTCGGGTCTTTAGTTGGGTTTTTAAGGCTACTTGTCGAATTCCTACCTATTCTAATCATCAAGGAGCTTGAATCTTGTGGAAAAGCAAAGGTATAACTTCATACTCGACTTTTTCATTATCCTTCAAGTTTTTGCTCGAATTAGGCTAGCTTTAGTCTTAGGTTGAGTTCCCCTTTCCCCTTGCTTGATTGTGTAGTTAGGATTGGATAAAGTTTTCTGAGTAAGGTAAAGAAATTCAACAAACACTAGCTTTTTGAGGTGTAGAAAGTGTTGCTCACCAAGTGTTTGTTGAATTGCTTGAGTGAAAAATTTTTCGAGTGATTGCTTGTTATTGTTGTAGTGTGTTGTTTGTTACATTTTGCAGATATGGCACCAAAGATCTCTAAGTTGTTTGGCAAGGGAAAAAATAAGAGGGCCGCGGTGAGTGAGCCCGACACCGAGGTTGAAACGGTGTTCATGGGCTATGAGAGGATGCAAGCTCAACATAAGAAAATTTGGGATCAAATATCCACTCACCCTCTTGTAGCAACCAAATTCTTTTGCCCAACCACCCTCCATGCCTTAGGCATGTTCGACTTGACAAGGGACATGCTAGCTAAAGTAGGGCTAGAGGCTTATCTCGAGCAAAACTCCTGGGATTACACCTATAGGAGTTTTGCATACGAGTTTCTAGCAACCTTGTCGGAGTTGGATGTGCTCGAAGGTGCGGAGAAAGCCTACCGATTCCGATTGAACCAAACTTGGCATGAAGCCCCAACTTCCGAAATCCGTCAAGTCCTAAAAATCACCAAGCAACCGGTAGACATTAGATGCCCAAGGGGAAAAATGCACCAGATGTGGGATAACATTGCCGATGACCATGGCCCGTCTAAGGATGCCAAACTGTCAGCCATCACCCACCCCGTACTCCGCCTAATTACTAGGTTCCTTACCACCATTTTCAACTCCGCGGGAGAACCCACCAAAGTGCCGGAGAAGATCCGGCTTTGTCTGTGGACTATGCTTCCGGAGGGGGTAGGAATCCCGGATTGGGCCGATTTCTTTTTGAGAGCTTGCATCAAGCATAGGCAAAAATCGGCAAGGGCAAGCATCCATTGTGGGGGGGGTGATTTCTTTCTTGGTAAGGCATTATGAGGGGGGCATTCCTAATGGTCAAGCGGTGAACATATGTAGGGGTTTGACGAGGTACAACCATCTTGGGCTAGAAGAAGTTCACATGTTTAAGACTAGCAAGGAGCAACCCTTAAAAGGGTTTTGGTTGGGAAGTGACGGGCTAAGCTACATGAAGTTGCCTAGACCTCAAAACAATCCTTTACCTAGAGGACCCGCGGCGTGGGATTTTGTTTGTCCTAGGGAGGAAAGTTTGGGGGTAAGTAGTGCGGAGGAGGAGGAGGAGGTAGAAGAAGTGCCTTTGAGGCAAAGGAGGGTAAGGAGAGAAGGTGGTGGGGGAAGTGAGCATTTGAGAGAGGAGATTGAGATCCTTGCAATTGAGCAAGGCCCTTCCCAAACCACCAATTTTGAACAACAACAACAACAACAACAACAACCACCACCATTTCATTTCCAATCACCATTCCAAAGCCACCATGATACCGACACCCCCATGTTTGATGCGGAGGGTCGTTCTAGCACACCCGTGGAGCCATGGCAACAACAAATGGCTAACTATTTTGCTAGCACCAACGACGTCTTGGCACACATTAGTGGGAGGGTAGATGCCTCAAACACTTGGCAACAATTACAAGGAGGTAGGCTTGAGAGTTTGGATGATTGGCATAATGTTGTGGAGGAGAGGGAGAGATTGAGGGCGGAGGCCGAGAGGGCTCAAAGTGAGGAATGGAGGAGGATGCTAGACGGGCAAGAGGAAGCCCGCCTTTGGAGAGAACAACAAGACCAAAGGTGACACCCTAAAATTTGCGGAAAGAAAAAAAATTATTTAAATACATAAAAGATAATAAAACATAACGAAGGTGTCATAAAATAAAAAGGGTCATTACAAAACGGAAATAATATTCTACAAAAGAAATATACAAGACGGGAGACATATATCCCGTATAAATACGGAAATAAAAGAGTGTATAATAATATACAATCTAAGAACCGAATATAGGGCCAAGGTAAATACTTCGCTCGCTAGCTCGTCAATGTACCCCAAATATGCATCACCACCTGTTCGACCGCATTAAATATAAACACGGAAGCCACAGTCAGTGGGGGAGTAACTCCGAGTTCTCCCAGCCACGAAATGTCGAGTTTAATGAAACATGAAAAACATAAAAGCAATGTATATAAAAAATACAAAACCTTAACATATATGATATGGTTTTCATGTTATGAAACAGTTAACAAACATATAACCTATCATATGAAAGCTCATGTGAAACCGGTAATAAAATATAACACGAGGTATGGAAGCTGGTATGCTGGCTCAGCGGTTACCCTGTAACATGGCCCTGATACACTCAAACCCTAATCAACACGTAATCATGTGAATCAGTTAACAATCGGTAATCCAAACTCTATCAATCCTAGCCGGCTTGCAACTCACCTTCTAGAACTCATAGAATCATACAAACATGAAAGACCAATACTTCTACAAACAGGCATAAGTTCTTAGAACCGTCAATAGTCATCTGTAACTCGAGGCTATACCACAAGGTAGGAAAACATCCTCGTCCTAGACTGATCAGACCTAGCGACAACAGCTATTCCATTCCCCGTCCCATGACATAACCGTCTATGAGAAACTCTACTAGGCGACCCCCTAAGCAGAGATGGCTAGTACTTAAGCTGGCTCCATTTCCAAAGTGGAACTAGGCAGCCATCCCCCGACTTGGATATAAACCCACCAAGCCGAGACACAAAAGCTATCATCAGGTGAACATATACTCGTTAAAGACAGTACTTGCCTATCTATGTCATGGTCCAAGCTACTCATTTAGAATTAGAATGGTCAAGACGCCATATATTCATAAATCTCTATGGGTACTTAGTCAACACGACACCAACATATAATCAAACCGTCACAGGAACAACCTCCTATCATGTGACTAATTACATATAAATCATATTCAAATAACATATCGCCTCATATCTACTAAGGCTATTTCATTAATTAAATACAACCTTATTTGAAGACAAATCCCCGACCCGAGTCCCGCGACGGGTCATCAGTCAAATCGGGGCTGACTAGATCTTAGTTTGACCCAACCCGTTGGATCAAACCGGCTAGAAACAGAGTCTTCATCACATAGACATAAAATCAACATATTCATTACATGTTATTTCAATAAAACTTCTAACATGTGAATTATTAAATCTTACGTAAAACCCCGCTTGACTTAAATGATATCCAATTAAACTACGATCTCGTCTTATAATTTCTAACATGTGAGAAATAATAATTTTTATGAAAAACCTTTTTAATTAAATATTTTACTTATTAACATTTCCCACTTGCTAAATATTACAAAACACGATAAAAATGACAATAACTCAAAAACCGTCACAAGTCCCAAAGTGGGACCCACGGGCTGAGTTGGGCCGGACCCCACATGGGCCTGGATGGGCCCCACGGCCTGTTTTGGGCTAAAATGGCTGGTTTGATTAAAATTTCTAAAACCGCTTCTTAAAAATTCCCGCATGCTTTAACATATTTGAAACCCGTCCAAACAACAATTAAACTATCAAACATCGACACAACCCAAAGACCAAATCCCGGACCCACCATGGACCAACCCAGACCGGTCTGAACCGGCCTGGACCGGTCTGGTTGGTCCGGTTCAGCCACCATGCCCACGGTTCCACCACATCAAACACCACATAAATTTCTAACATGTTTTAATCATCAAACCACCATTTTAACAATCATCCATACAAAATCATAACTTATTAAAATCATCAAAATTTATCAAGAACACTAAACTTGTTATAAATTCATACAAAATCATAAAAATCATAACTTATGGAAAATCATCAAAATTTACTAAGAACACTAAACATATTATAAATTCATACAAAATCATAAAAATCATAACTTATGGAAAATCATCAAAATTTACTAAGAACACTAAACATATTATAAATTCATACAAAATCATAAAATCATAACTTATGGAAAATCATCAAAATTTACTAAGAACACTAAACATATTATAACTTCATACAAAATCATAAAAATCATATCTTATGGAAAATCATCCAAATTCATCAACATGATAAAAACCACTACTTATCATATTACTACCAAAAATCCATAAATCATAAAAACATGAACTAAAACAAAGATGAACCAAAAACTAAAGAAACAAAGGCTAAAGCTATGTTACTAACTAAAACCATAAAAACCATAACATGAACCAAAACAAAAGCTATGTGACATTAATTCGTCGAGTAAAACGGAATTGTTACCTTAGCTAGCCAAAACAATTAGCACCAAAATAATAATAAGAAGGTATATAATAAGAAACCCTCCTACTAATCTTCACCCAAAATATACGAGTCTCCAAACTCGTCTTCAAAATCTTCCCCTATAAGAAATAACAAGAAAACATTATTAGAACTAAAAATATGAATTTCCATAATTAAAGTGTTGAAAAATGATCTTGACGGAATTGAAAT
Source organism: Heliosperma pusillum (assembly GCA_022085475.1). NCBI lineage: Eukaryota > Viridiplantae > Streptophyta > Magnoliopsida > Caryophyllales > Caryophyllaceae > Heliosperma > Heliosperma pusillum. The sequence continues at coordinate 780 of JAIUZE010032452.1, read as the reverse complement.
TAAACCATACGTGAAGATGAGGAGCGAAGAGGAGAGTCTAGAAATATAAATTAGGATGGATTTAATTAAGAAACGAAGATTTTATGAAGGTTTTGCTCAAGAACTATGAAGAACAATTGATGAACGACGAAGAACACGAAGAACGATCAAATAAAGTGATGTTTTGATCTTATTTTGATTTGTTGTAAAGTGAAAAGTGTTTGTTTTGTAGTAATGTTGGGGTGTTTGTGGCCGTGTAAATAAGCAAATAGGATGTCGGGGTTTTTGAAATTGTGTTACGTAATTGACTCGCGTTTACTAATTATTTTACGGTGAACTATTAATAATAAATTAACGATAAAAGTTAATTTCAACAAATATCAAGATATTATGATATTGTAATGAAAAATAATGAAAATATCAAGGCTTAAGAGTGAGTAAGGGAGCCGTGTGATGTTGAGCTTGTCGGGTCCGATTTCGAGCGTTTTGCGTAGTTTTCGTTAACTGATCGATAAAGTGAAATAATATCTAGATATTATAATATTATAGTCAAAAGTAATGAACTATCAAGCCCTATTAGAGGACTAAATGAGCCGTGTGGTATGGTGAGGAATCGGTCTGTTTTTGAGCGATTTGCGTAATCTTTGTTGACGGATCGATAAAGTAATTAAATATCTAGATATTTCGATTAGTTTAATCAAAATAATTAAAATATCTAATTGTGAGTGGAAAACGATGACATGGGCGCGTGACTCATGCCAAAGTCGAGTTTCGATTTTGTTGCGCGATTTACGATGCGTC